>CM074951.1:1139911-1170097 GCA_037577455.1 Pangasius macronema
CTCACTCACTCTCTCTTTCTCTTTGTCTTCCTTTCTTCCTATGTCACTCGTCCGGCGGTGGTCTGAGCGCGAATTGCTGTGCTATTGCATCATGTGTCTGGCAGAATCACTTCAATGTGTGTGCCCCTGCTCGGATTGTTTAGTCTGCCACAGGAGTGTGTGTGGGGGTAACACACACACACACACACACACACACACACACACACACACACACATGTGAGGAGCTCACTGGCAGAGCGGAGATGAGATTAACCACATGAAAAGGTTTTTGTGAGGTGATGTATTGAGCCGGAGAAAGGAAATGGCTCACAGGAGGAGCGAGACGGAGCTTTGATAAGACAAATCCCGACGTTTCTCCGACATTTCCCATAAGACGGTATATTCCCAAATCCCGATGATGAAACACCAAAAATATTATGGAAAGATTAAGACGCAAGGCCTGGAACACATGGCCCGAGTCTGGAATAGTTGATGAATACTCGAGGTTTGCTCCGGACGTGCCGTGTCTGCTCAGAAAGCCTCATAAACTTCCAACGTGGGAATGGAACCCGAGATGAATGGACGTTCCTGCTCGCCAGGAGCACAAAGTTCATCCAGGGCAGCGAGGAAAGACGGAAGGCTGACGCTGGCCTGCTTTCAATTCTCACATTCCTCAGTAATTACATTTTTATTATTTTTATATGAGGAGTATTACATTCTACAACTCCAGGAGAAGAACCAGAAAAGGTCTCGACGTTCCCCGTTCCTTCATACACACAGGAGCAGATCGACTACGTTAACAGGCATCAGAGAAATTAACAGATAGAATACTATTAGTGTTCCATTAGAAGTTTGTGCTACAAGTTTAGAGACTTGTATGTGTGTGTGCGCTACAAGTTTAGAGACTTGTATGTGTGTGTGCTACAAGTTTAGAGACTTGTATGTGTGTGTGCTACAAGTTTAGAGACTTGTATGTGTGTGTGCTACAAGTTTTGAGACTTGTATGTGTGTGTGCTACAAGTTTAGAGACTTGCAACAAACAGGATGTCCAAATCTCTGAACATCCACACACGATGTTCAAATCTCTGAACATACACACAATGTTCAAATCGGACTTGTATATGTGTGTGTGCTACAGGTTTAGAGACTTGTAGGTGTGTTACAAGTTTAGGGACTTGTATGTGTGTGATATAAGTTTAGAGACCTGTATGTGTGTTACAAGTTTAGAGACTTGTAGGAAAGAATGATGAATGCATGTGGAGAATTGCTGAGATTTGAGCACCATGATGGACTGATAGGGATTTTCCCATTTTTATTCCATCTGATTTGCAGCAGGATTTGTGTGTGTGTGTGTGTGTGTGTGTGTGTGTGTTTTAAAGTGTGCTTAAGAGTCCCGCCTTCTCTGGGAGTTTCCATCCCGGTCGACTCCAGGCTTTATGTGCAGCACCTGTTCACTCAGCCCCTCTGCTCACTCTGACACACACACACACACACACACACTGACAAACACACTCACACACACACGCAGTCTCTCGTGTGTGTGTGTGTGTGTGTGTGTGTGTGTGTGTGTGTGTGGGTGTGTGTGGGTGTGTGTGTGTGTGTGTGTGTGTGACGCACGCACTCATTGCAAACCCTGTAGATTGCAGAGCAGAACTTCAAGCCACGTTCCTCCTCTGGGAATTCTTCATGCTACGGAAAGTGTTTACTTAAACCTGGATTCTTGTCAAGCATGCCTGATGTTCACACAGTGCTCCTGGACCTCTGCATGGACTGTGAAGAACTTTGGAGAACTTTTCCTGATGCTTTGGTGGAACGTGGTGTGAGCTGTTGATGATTCTTGATTGTCCAACTGTTTTTTTTTGCACTTTTTTAGTTCTGTCCTGGATTGTGGAGAACGTTTGCAGATTTGAAACTTTGAGAAGGTTGCAGAATCTGAGGACTCTCGTGTGAGGACTCCTCTCCATCACGACTATGTGGTTTCGACTTCTCCTCGCCTCGTTATTCCGCATGCGGGATGTGTGTGTAAGGAACGGGTTCTCCGTGTGCTCATGCTGAACGGGACTCCAGCGTGTATCCAGTGCGTAAAGCTGAGCCAAATGATTCCTCTTCTTCTTCTCTCTCTTCTGTTGTCTCTTCTTCATGGGTCGGAGGCGGAATCCACGCTCCTCACTAAGCTTCACCACTCCAATGGAAAAGAGCACAATGGTGAGTTTGATGCTTCATGACTTCATGACTTCATGAATGATTCTGTAGGTGTGTGAGCTACAAGTTTAGACACATGTATATGTGTGTGTGCTACAAGTTTAAAGACTTTTATATGTGTGCACTGAAAGTTTAGACACGTGTAGATGCGTAAGCCACAAGTTTAGACACGTGTAGGTGTGTGAGCTACAAGTTTAAAGACTTTCATATGTGTGCACTGAAAGTTTAGACACATGTAGATGCGTGAGCCACAAGTTTAGACACGTGTAGGTGTGTGAGCTACAAGTTTAAAGACTTTCATATGTGTGCACTGAAAGTTTAGACACATGTAGATGCGTGAGCCACAAGTTTAGACACGTGTAGGTGTGTGAGCTACAAGTGTAGAGATATAAGTGTCTTCTAAACGTTCAAAGAACTTTATATTTGTGCACTGAAAGTTTAGATGCTTGTATATATCTAAGCTACAAGTTTACAGCAAGTTTAGAGACTTGTAAGTGTGGGCTCAAAGTTTAAAGACTTCTATATGTGCACTAAAAGTTTGGATACTTGTAGTTGTGTGAGCTACAAATTGCACATTTGGAGACTTGTAGGTGTGTTATAGACTGTTATAGTGTGTGTGTGTGTGTGTGTGTGTGTGTGTGTGTGTGTGTGCTGAAATGTGCATGCATCTATCTGAGCTACAAGTTTAGAGACTTGTAACTGTGTGTGCCTAAAGTTTGAAAACTTGTGTTGTGTAAGCTACAAGTATACAGGCGTGCAGGTGTTTGTGCTAAAGTTTAAAGCCTGTTATTTGTGTGTGCTGAAGATCGTGAGCATAATTGTTGGTGTATGAGCTACAGTACACACACACACACACACACACACACACACACACACACATACCTACAAGTATAAGGTTAGCTATTTACAGATATGTATACCCAAAGTTTAAAAAGGTGTAGTTGTGTAAGCTGCAAGTTTAGATACTTGCAGATGTGTAAGCTACAAGTTTGGAGACTTGTGGATGTGTGAGCGGAAGTTTAGAGGCTTGTAGGGGTTTATGGTACAAGTTTGGAGACTTGTGAGTGTATGAGCTACAAGTTTAGAGCCTTGTTGTTATGCGCGCTACAAGTTTGGAGACTTGTGAGTGTATAAGCTACAAGTTTAGAGTCTTGTTGTTATGTGTGCTACAAGTTTGGAGACTTTTGAGTGTATGAGCTACAAGTTTAGAGCCTTGTTGTTATGTGCGCTACAAGTTTGGAGACTTGTGAGTGTATGAGCTACAAGTTTAGAGCTTTGCCGTTATGTATGCTACAAGTGGAGACTTGTAATTGTGTGGGTTAGAAGTTTAGATCCTTGTAAGTGTGTGTGCTGTACGTTTAGAGACTTGTAGGTGTGAACTGTGTCAAGTGAAGAAAGAAACAAGAAAAAGATTTTTGCATGACTTTTTCTGTCTTTTTTTTCATTTCTAGCTAGAATGCACATTTAGAACGTTTATTAGTTATCCATTTCTGTTTGCTAACAACTTGTAGAGTGGAATTTCACCTTCCAGTTACAGCTCTGAATAAATCGGATCACTTTCACGACACTTCTGCACTCTTTGCACGTATTGTGGCACTTTGAGTACATTTTGCATTCTGATCTGTTTTTTTTCTTCCCTCCGAGAACCTGCAGCACGTCTTGCATGCCACCTCACTTCTTCTCTTTACACGCATTCCTGTGCTCTTCAAACACTCACTTCAAGCAGTCTTTCTCTCTTCTCAGCGCTCCCACACTCTTTCTGCACTCTCCCACACTTTCTCTGAATGGCCGCGCTTGTTCGCGTCAAACGGCATTATCGTAGGTAGGAAGTGGAAATTACCGTCGTCTTTAAAGTGGATCCGTATGTATATATAAGGGAGGAAAGAGGGGGGAAAAACTCCCAATAACGGCGTCCCTTGAGGAAAGCTTCCTCTCTGATCACAGAAAGGCTCCATTCATCGAGCGCTAGCTGCCCCGGGGCTGCGTAATTTGCTTAGCTCTGGACCCCACTGATAGGCTGAGATGAATAGCGAAAAATGTCAAAAGGTCCCATTTTAACGCGAACACAGAGCGAGGAAACTCAAACACAGAGCGCTGACAAGTTCGGAGGAAAAAAAAAGGAAGTCGGCGGAGACAAACAAACCGTCGGCCACTGTCCCGCAGCGCTGACACTGATTAAACCGCTAGCGTGTTGACTGAGGAGGGTGCGCACCTGAACGGGGTCAAAGGTCAACGCTAAGAAAGAAAAAAAAACATTTGCACAGCCCTTTTTTTGAACATTACACATTTAGCTCAGTTTATTAGTCATCCATTTCAGTTTGCTAACAACTTGTACAGTGGAATTTCAACATCCAGCTACAGCTCTGAATAAATCTCACCGCTTTGAGTACTCTGGTCCTACAAGTGCAGCGCCATGTAGGTGGGAGATACAAGTTTAGAGGCTTGTAGTTGCGTGTACCCAAAGTTTAACAACTTGTAGCTCTCGATGTAAGCATCAAATTTAGAGACTTCTAAATACGTATGGTAGAAGTGTGGCTTAGAAACTTGTAGGTGGCTGAGTTATAAGTTTAATGGATTGTGTGTGTGAGCTACAGGTTTACAAACTTATAGCGGTGTGAGCTTCAAATTTAGACTTGTAAGTATGCCCAATCTTTAAAAACCTGTATGTGTGCAAGCTACAAGTTTAGAGACTTGTAAGTGTGTGTCATAGAAGTGTAGAGACTTGTAGGTGTGAATGCACAAGGTTTAGAAACTTGTAGTTTCTGAACTATATTAGAGGCTTGTAGCTGAGCTACAAGTTTATAGGCTTGTAAGTGTAGAGGCTTGGAGCTGTTTTAGCTACAAGTTTAGAGACTTGTAATGGTGAGTGCCCAAGGTTTAGAAACTTGTAGATGTCTGAGCTAAAAGTTTGGAGACTTGTAGGGATGTAAGCTACAAGTGTGAGCTACAATTTTGGAAACTTGTAGATGTGAACTGTTTTTTTTTTTCTTTTTGGAATGAAGACACCTTTAGTAAGTTTATTATAACAGCTTGTAGAGTGGGATTTCACCATCCAGGTTCAGCTGTGAATAAATCTGATCACTTCTGTCCGCTCAGCTGCACTGAAAGGCCTCGTCCCGAATCATTCTACAACACCTCGAGTTCTGCTTCGTTCAGTCGCACAGTAACCCAGTAAGTTTTAATGGAAACAGTGCATGACTCCATGCAGTCTGAAAACAAAGGTACGACTTTTACGTCTTGGTAGGGTGCGAGCTTTTAACGGCCTCTCTGTTCCCTCGTGACTGAAAGAGCAATGAATGAGTCGGATTCTCTGCCAAGTGTATCTCAAAGGTGAGTCTTGTTCTCGAGTCCTCTTTTATCACGTCAACAATGCGAGCCTTATCGCAGCCGTTCCTTCGCCGCGTTGATAGAAGCTGCCACTGACTGTTGATTTGGGACGAGGTTAGCTTTGCAGCTGGAGAGGTTTCGAGTCCAAAAAAGAGCTGCTCAGGAGAGACCTGGAAGTCAACCTGGAGTGAGGACTCGGAGGATTATGAAGTAGTGAAGATGAGGTCCTGATGAGTCTGGCAGATTTACAGGTGTTCACTCGGTGGATGAAAGTGGAGCTGGCTGAAAATTTCACGCTCAATTTTCCTCTAAAACCGCACACAAGCCGATATCACGAAATCCTCCTGCAGAAGTGGCTTTGTAGTCCCTCGTCCATATAACAGCGATAAAGAAAACAAAAAGATCTGAATTCTGGATTCTGATTGGCCCGTAAGTTTTCTAACAGCAGCTCTAACAAAGCACAGGTTTGTGTTAATGCCGCCTTTTAATGTGTTATTGTTACTATGGTAACGGCTCATTCAGAGAGACAAGCCACGTAAACAAATAATAATAAACAGAATTTAAAGAATGTGTTGTTATGTAACAAAGAAAAATGCGACGTTTCATGTTTCATGATGTTTATTTAGCTTAAAAAGAAGGAGTCTCCAGTGTGAGTAACTAAATTTTCAGGAGAAAGACCTCAGGAGAGAGGAGTTTACGCTGCGAAAACAAGCGCGTTAGCATGCGGCGCTGCTTAGCCAGACTTCAGACGTTGTTTTTGTATGCATTAGTGAGCGGTGTCTATCCTTCTCGATCTCTTTTCTTTCTTGTATCTCAGCTTGCTTTGGTTTGTTAGAAGCAGATGGCTGGTAATGAACACCACACACACCTCCTGACAGGTCTTTGTCTTTTTTTCCCCTAAAGATCATGAAATTTCTTTCAGTAGGATGTTTTTAATGAAGCTGAAAGAGCGAACAACATTTTATTCCATCCACTCACCGACAATGCGCCAGTATTCCGGAGAGTAGCTCCGCTGAACAGACGCAGGTGATGTGAACGCAAGCAACAGGTACGGAAATGCATTTAATCAGTATGTTGAAGAAAACCGACGTGAGGGATCAGTCTGATCATACGGCGTGACTAGCTGTGACACGGTAACAACCCTAATCTAAAGCAAGGTCTGTGAAAGTCATGGGATTTGAACTACTAACCTTCCAGTCTGTAATTTTCCCCCAATGTTAGGAATGTTTCCCAAAGAAAGGGCTTAAAAGTGCGTCTAACGTGTGCCTTTTGGTTCCATTCAGTCCAAATCCCTGTGGATGTTCTGATCCCTGAATAAGCTCGAAGACAGGTTTGCGCAGTCTTAACGTTCTGAAATATGTTCGTGTTGAGTGATACGCAGGAAATGTGACCCAAGACACGTTTGTAATGCCATTTTTTTTTTTGCTGCCAGGATCCGTAAGAAGCCTCTGGCACCTCGAGCTGATTAATGAGTGTGTGGCGCTCGCTCAGAATGGTGGGCTTTTAGTGAAACTCCACACAGAAGAACTTTAAGTAAATGTTGGTTGTTGTATTCTGAGTTGCATTAATCATCACCGTGGTGCGAAAGATGAATGCGTACTCAATAAACGTCCAAGCTATTTTTTTTTTTTTGGAGGTAGACATTTTTTTGTTGAGACCTGTTCAGTTATTGCAAAGTGTTTTCTGCAGGCGGTTTGTACCAGAGCCCAATTATCCCTCATTAAGCCGCTGTAGTCCCTCCAGCATCAGGGGCAGGATAAAAGAAAATGCAACAGCTGAACACTTAGTGGATTTACAGGATCACTCTGTAGAGACGAACGGGGCTTAATGTGGCATTCGAGTTAAATGGCAATCGCAGGCTGGTCCACTTCGGACATGGACAGGTGGACACGAGTACGGCTGAACAATGCGCCGTGGACATTCAAGGAGCTTGGCGCTTTCATAAAAAAAGCCTAATTCTCATTCCTAGTGAACAAACGACGGTCCTTCAAACGCACTGTAGTGGTCTCGTCGCACAAGCTGAACGTAAACTCGAACGTAACTCTGCCGTAAAGTCGATCCCAATTTAAAACTAGCGTGGTGCAGGATTTCAGTTGCACCACAGACACTTAAGATATGTGGTAACTAATAGTGCGTGAAGTGATCGTAGATCAAAACCTCATCACACCGAGTGACGTATTCCACCATCACCGACCGAGCAGAAACGCAACTCCAACACAAACTTGAAGCGCGTCCATGATTGAGACACAGGGCTTCTCTCGCCAGTCCAACACTTTAGCAAAATTCCAAAACTTTGCATCAAATTAGTGACTCAAATGATCCATCCCTTGTGTTTGTGCTGGAGACGGCTCGATCTGATACCCAGCACATACCAGCAAGAACTGTGGCTCGGATATCGGAGAAAACATATCGGATATCGGATCCTGTAACAAACGGCAGCGATTGGAATTGGATTTGGAAAAGAAATTTATTTTTGGAACTGGTAATATAACGAGACTCGTCTGTTTCTTTTTTCTTTTGTTAGAATTTATTTTTGATTATATTTATTCTTCGTTTACTAAGTGATTTTTGTGAGAAAAAGTGTACTTTTTAACGAAATCGATATCGGTTAAAATGTTTGTTGTGTCAGTTTTGACATTTTTGACATTTCAGTGGCCAAAATTTCTGTACATCCCTAATATTTTAGCTAACTGAGGTTAACTGTTTACTCGTCTAATCTTAGTTAAGGTGATTATAAATGGATGGATTTTATTTCACTTTAATGAACTCTAAATTCCCCAAAACTGATCACTGATCGCCACTGTTTCCCAACGACCAATCACTGATCACCACTCTTTCCCAACGACCAATCACTGATCACCACTCTTTCCCAATGACCAATCACTGATCACCACTCATCATATTATAATACTATACTTATTATATTTCGTTATATGATTAGAATATGATTGTATATGTATTCTAATTTGTAATTTGATATAACAATAATCATGATGAATAAATTAATATACGAATTAGTCTATGACATCACCTTGTGGCTTCTAGCGACTTTGTTGGGCGCGCTTTAGCCACTTTCCTGAGAAAAGAGTCGGCAACCCCGGTGTCACTGCCGTATTTTTGAGCGATAACTCATAGCAGAAGCGTATGAGCGATGTTAAAGAGCGTGAAGGTGGTCAGGTCTGGAGCTAGACAAGAAAGCTAGACGAGAAAGCTAGACGAGAAAGCTACATGAGAAAGCTACATGAGAAAGCTAGACCAGAAAGCTAGACGAGAAAGCTACACGAGAAAGCTACACGAGAAAGCTAGACGAGAAAGCTACATGAGAAAGCTACATGAGAAAGCTAGACGAGAAAGCTAGACGAGAAATCTACACGAGAAAGCTACACGAGAAAGCTACATGAGAAAGCTAGACGAGAAAGCTACACGTTGTTGGAAACTTGCAGGAACTTCTAATCACTTCAGACACCATGATGACTGAAGCAGCCCTTGAGTTCATTAAAGGACATGAGTTAATATTACAGATATCGCTATTGCAGCTAAAGCGGCGATGATGTGAGAGCTGGCAAGGGCTTCTTCTTGGCTTCCTCCGTCCATATTACCATTCTGTTGTGTTAAGTGGTTTCCATAGCTTTTATCTGCCGTGCTTACACTCGCAACTTGCAAAACCTTTCCAGAATGATTTTCAGCAGTACTGAGAAATGAGACAAGCTTTTCACGGCACACACTGAGACAAATGACTCCCTGTTAAAGCAGGATTTTGCCCTGACCTTTTTTTTCTTTTTTTTTTACGTGAAGTGCTCCAGGCTGCAATTCTCCAGGCACTGAAGCGAGCTGTCAGTCGACACCGTGCACTCTGCCAATTCAAGTCGCGCTTTAAAAGCCGAAAGGGAGCGAAGCTTACGTGCTGAGTTCTGCCAGAAAATCTAGTACTTTCAAGAGCATTAAATATACTACATGTGGAATTAAACACACTCAGCATTGTCCAAAGATAAATCTCTCTTTAGAAAGTTGGAGATTACAGGGTAACCGTGTCCACTGCGCTTTAAAAGAGTGACGGATTCACTGGCAAGTCGATGCCTGTCTGATGTTTGCCATGTCAGCCTTCGAGCACAAATATCTTTCCATAACGGGAATCCAGGAGGGCACTTCCTTTAAAGACCTGGGTCACGGCTTTCATTTGTTTTCTCTTCCTGTCTCTAAGCCGCTTTTAGAGGCTGAACTTTTGCTTTTCTTTTTTTTCTCTCCCCACTGTTGACACATCATAAATACAGACCTTAAGCCTGTGCTTTGGGGGGCAATTATGTGGTTCTGCGTAAGAAAAAGACGTACATAACATATTACATATATTTTGAAAGAAAGAATAACCAACATAAAGCGTCTTTCACTCACACACGCAGTGTTTAGTGCGTTTCAACAGAACACACTCGGGTCTGAGAGCGTCTGAGCGATTCGACTCTGAATCAACTCACCTGCAGGAAGTGAATCAGACTCGTTGTGTGTTTACGGTTGCAGGATTTTTTGCGAGCCGCTAAACTGAGCCAAAGCACAGAGCTGTAGCGCTGCAGAAGTGCCGTGTCCTAGAGATTTGGCCTGACGAAAGCTTAAACTTAAACTTAACCTCTCGATGTGATACACAACATAATTTAAGATAATTATTTATACTTTGTCTAATCTTTCGTTTTGTTTAGCGGCGGCTCGGTCTTCTCTGTGCTCGGCTGATTTCGGTGATTTCTACACAATTTGAAAAGGCTTGTTTACCTTCTTAGCATTGCAATATTTCTGACCAATGAATGAAAGAGCTTTATGACGACATTTTTAGCCCCACATGCCCTTCAGCCAATGTTTAAATTCTGCGAACCAACCCAAACCACAGCAAGTAGCAAACAAACCAAAGGTAGTGATTTTGCTCTGATTCTGACTCCACAAACAGACTAATGGGCGCTTTAACACTTCTGGGTATTGATTCTAAAAGTTTCAGGAACTGATGAACGCCGTTCTTCTGAAAGCCTTTCCCTCAGTTCGCGCTTTGATGATGATGATCGTCGTGGAAAGTGCTGTCAAAGTCCAAGATGTCGCTCCAAAATCTCCTATTAGGAGCCTAATATCCTTTAGCTAGGTTTAGTTGTAGCCTGCTTGCTAACCAGCATCTGTCACATCGCTCTTTGTCCGTCATCACCGGTTCCAAATCTCTTTGATCTGCATGCTCCAAGAGTCCTTCTGAGATAATGACGGGTTTAAAATAACATACCAAACCCCCAGAATCAGCGAGAGGAAAGACCTTTTGCCTGGTGGTTTCTTTAAAAAAAGAGGGGGGAGAGAGAGAGAGAGAGAGAGAGAGAGAGAGAGAGATAAAGGAAAAATAGGAATGAGGTTTGAAAGTCTGTAATCTTCCAGAACAACTGTTTCCTCTTGGTGGCTGTTCAAGATGGAAGATTATATGTTGTGATAAGCAAGTCCTGCTTAACCACAGGTCATGAAGTGCCTTCGTGGAGAAGTTTTGGATGCCAGGCTGCTCTTTTAACAACACACCACACGACAGTTTGATGTTTAACAAGCTTTTTTTAATGACCATTATGCATAAATATAAGTATAGAAGCCTGGACTGTTAAAAAAAAAAAAAAAAAGCGAAGAAGAAAAGTGGAGAAGCTGTTAAGCGCTCTTCTTGCGCTGTGTGAAACGAGAAGCTGAGGGCAACTCGCCCTCGGGTCTGACGTTCCTCGACACAATAAGTACGTGTCAGATTCTTCCCCAGACGACTACACTTCCTTCACCTTGACACCTTTACACATTTACACTGATCTTCACCTTCACCATCCATCACTCGCCTGACACTTTAAACGCTCTTATCACTGCTGGCTTTTTTAAAGAGCGCTTTAATGTTTAACCTTTTTTGGGCTTCTTTTCAGTGCGATAAAATCACTAACATGTAATATGAGGAGAATGTGAGTGGACGCTGGAACATTCAAGCAACATTTAGTCACAGTTTTGAGGTCTCTCAGTAATTCTGGAGCGAGATAATAACCGTTTATGATCGCTCTTAACCGTGAGCCATCTGTGGATATTGCCCCAGAGTTTTCAGAGCAAACTGAATTCCAAAGGTCTTTTTTTCTGGCAGGAGGCAAATGTGATGACCCCAGTTACCGTCTACATACCTTGGCAGATTTTAGCTCTCAGTGTCAGAGAGGTATTTTGAAATGCCCTGATACGCCTCTCTCTCTCTCTCTCTCTCTCTCTCTCTCTCTCTCTCTCTCTCTCTCTCTCTACCATTTCTGTCATTTTTTCATTTTCACTCTCCCCTCACGGGTTATTTGATCTGCAGCGCTCTGTTTTGCCGGGCTGCTGCTGCTGATGACCGATGTTCACTCAGCACACACATCATCTCACAAAAGCTGAAGCTCAAAAACATCAGGGTCAAACCGATGGTCATGAGTCGTCTTGTTATTCCGGCGTATTTTTTTCTTTCGCAAACGTGACTCTTGCAGCTGAGTAGTGTTGACTAGACTGCCTTGTTGAACCACAGATGTGACGCTTCCAGTTGGCTGTGCGGCCGAACAACCTTTTGAAATGACATCTGTGTTTTTCACATGTTGTTTTGTGGATTTTCAGAGGATGCCATCACTAAAGGTGCAGCTTCTGGAGATATGAATAGTTGTCTCTCGTTCCAGATGGCGATATTACCTGCACAAACACAGCCCAATCATTTAAACCCTATCATTTAAGGACAGGGAGTGTGTTGAATACACAAGATGTTCATTAAATCACCAAAACAGAGTCCAGATTAGCAGTTCCAGCTCAAAGTTTAAGTCTCAACATCAACATGGTGTCACGATTACAAACTCGTAAAGGTCCGATCAGAAGCTCGGCAGCTTAGCCACCATTTGTACCAGTTGTAGCACCTGAAGCGTTTCTTTTCACTGTAGAAACCATTCGACTCTGAATCGACTCACTTGCAAGTGAATCAAATATTATGTGTGTTTTTTTGGCCAGCAGCATTTTTCCGTAGTTTCATTTGCGAGATGCAATCTGAGCCAAAGGACAGAGCTGTAGCGCTGCAGATACACCGAGTGTTCTGGAGATTTGAACAAATAAAAAAGATAAAAACTCTGGATGTGACACAAATCATTGTAAGCGACTAAGCTTATCTGACTCCTGAATCATTTACTTAGCGCTGATTCTCTGTTGGGTGATTTCTGTGTGTACTTGGTAAAGGCTTGTTTGTCATTTTCTGTCACAGTGAAAGTGTTTTATGAGGACATTTTCTGGACAATTATATGCAATGTGACCAAAACGAACAGCAAATTAGTATAGCAGAGTATTATTCAGACTAATGGGTATAAAAGCTCCCTAAAAACTCAAAGCATTCCCGTACATTTCGTAGCTGAGGCGTGGAGTTTAGTGAATGAATAACCGTCTGAGAGCGAGCCGGTGTTCTGGCTGCGGTTTTGGTGTGCCGTGGCTCTGAAGCGAAGGTGAAATATGATGAAATACATTTCAGTTGACACAACACACACCACGGCGCTGCCATATGCTCCTCCTGTCCCTTCTGAGAGAACCTCTCCAATCCTCCATCTGTCACTCTCTCTTTCTCCTCATGCATTCTTCCAGGACTGACGAAGGGAGGGCTGAGAAATGCTGCTGCTGCCAAATGCTAACATTTCATTTCACTAATGATCCACCCTCACTGCTGCACACTGAGTCACTATTATTCATGATAAAACCTTCTCCGCGTCTTTCGGCCACTTTATTATGCATCTCTAGAGAGAAATGAAGAGCGTCAGTGCATGTTTTAGCCCGAGGGAGTACGTACGTAAGGACTCGCTCAGGAGGATAAGTTATGCTAAAATTTGCTGAGATCATCACTGTGTAGTGTCACAACATCGCTATTAAAGACTCACGGCTAGAACACCATGCTAACATGACCATGCTAACACCTCGATCATCAACATCATGGCTTCTAACCATTCTTTTTGACTTCTTTTGGCTTAGCATATCATACTGTTATTAAATGCACCTTATAATAGTTTACCATTAGCTAAGCTAGGGTTAGTTGTGTCTAGCATTTCTGTATAAAATATTCTTCTAGCATGTTACAGTTTAACAGTAATTTCTCACTGGAAACTTTCAGTAAAATAGCCTGTGAAGCTATGCTAAGATGCGTGCAACGGCGTGACCAACAGCCTCATTATCATTCTGTCAGCAGTTCAACATTCACTGCTGAAATATGGACATTGTGTTTGCAATGGGAAAAAAAAAAGAAGAAAAAAAAAACAGAAACACCTGTTGTAGGACTCAGTGGTGAAGCGACAGGGTCCCCGTGGCAAGCAAATTGCATTACGCGGCCTCACACACGCTGCGATGTGATATACAACCGTGTGTCACACACCCTGGCGTGCGTAACTCAATCATGGTCGGTGTGAGGAGAATGCTTGGCATAGGGCCCAAGCACAAATAGGTTTTTTTTCAGCACACACACACACACACTCACACACACACTATACGTATGCTGCAGGGAGCCCAGCGATCTCCCCAGAGACGGAGGATCCATTTCTTGAAGCAACAGCTGTTTGGCTCAGACGGACTCCGATCATTGATTTATGGGTCTCTGTATTGCTCCGGACAGAGCGTCTGCATACCATGATACAGAAATCTGAAGCATAGGTTATAGGTTAAAGTTATGCCACACTGCCATAGATGATGACATCACTGAAAATATATTTCTGGCTGCAGAGAGAACTTATTTCACACACACACACACAAAAGAGGTGCCAATACTTTTGAGACCAAAACAAATATATGCACTAATACATTGCAGTATGTGGTTCTAACGTGTGTTCCATGGTGTATTATACACGTCATATTGCTCTTAGCAAAACACGTTAATCTCAAAACGATCTTCATAACACTTCCTACGAAGCCAGAATTCATAATGCGTTATAAATAATATTATACAGCGCACTTCACACCGTATAATAGCTAGCATTACACCTGTAAACATCCTCATAAATATTTACTACATGCATGACACTTGATCAGTTATAATGGTATAATTAAAATTAATTTATATCATATCATATAGCATACATAACACCTCATAATCCCTGGCACAAGTCTGTATAAATGCTAAAGTTTATTTATGGAAGGAGTCTCCAGTGTCAGCGCTTTGTAAGAGTCAGAGGAGTTTACGCTACTATGCTTCTTTGCAGTTTGGTAACATCTTTAGCTTCAAAAGAGAGAAGCAAAGAGCAGTTGGTGAAGGAACGAATGATTATAGCTGCTGTAACGTAAGTGAGAACAGGAACTGACCGGTTTCACCGCCATGCAACATTAAATGGTCGAAAAGTACAGCGAGCCGTTCCAGCTCTGAATTCTAACATGACGAGAACGTGTTTATAATTTATTATACATACTGTACGATCTTCATAGAAGGAGTTTCCAAACAAGCAGGACATTTTATCAGTAGAGCAGGAAAGCAAAGGCAGTAAGAGCGTCTAAAAAGGGATACAAGTCATGTAGAAGGTGGAATAAATAGATAGAGTGCAAAAAAAACGGCATCTACTAAAAATAAAAACAAAATGAAGAAGACAGAAATGTAAGTTATCGCCAGGAGACGTTCGGAGTTTAGAGTTTTCGCTTTCAGAGACGTTCCTTCATTATCACAAATGGTCGAATAATGTATGTTAAGGTGTTTAGGAAGAAAAGAATTACTGAGCGTGATATAAATATCCTCTAATAACGTGTACACACACACACACACACACACACACACACACACACACGTGCGTACACTATCCCTCATATCCTCATCTTATGAATCCTCTGAGTTGTAATATTCAGCCCTGCTGGTCCAAATGATTTGCTAATGATTATTACGGTATTGGTCTGGAATATTGCGACACTGATCGTGCAGGAGGCTGAAACTCCTGAGGCGTACAGGAGCTCTCGAACTCTGGGAGGATTGATCTCAGAGGATCAGATAAGTTTTCTGTGGATTATCGTTATCTAAATAAGCGCCATTTTGGTTCACTCTTTAAACACACTGTATACAGTGGATCGTTCTGATCTGCGATCCTGCTGCATTTATCTGGCGTTTTGTGAAAGCTGGTTTCTGAGCACCTGCGTCTGAAAAATTACAGTGTGATCCTTTATAACGAAACCATCTGGAGCTCTACTTCCAGACCAGACACCACTTTGGGTACAAATGTCTTGCTCGTCTGTTTTGTTTCATTCTGACCGAGACAATCTTAACTGGTCTTAAGTGCTTCAATCAGAATTACAATGTATGATATTATCAAGAGCGTCTCGTCCACCATGTCTTTAAAGCCTCGAAGCGCAGTCTGGTGTCTGTCAGGGTTCTCTTTACAGTCCTCCGTTGTTTTCCATTTAAATTGGATTTATATGGGTTTGTTTAGCGTCAGTTTGTTTGTGTCTGGTTTGCTTATGAGCCGTCATTTTTAATTGTTTAGATCAGGATCGTAGCCTAACCCCTGATCACAGTGCACGATCTCGTTACGACGTCTTCATCACGCTTCCAGAGCTTTCATAAGGATGCTCTAGATCTTCTCTGACAGATAATTAGCGGTTCTGAGTCTTTAATGACTAAAGGAGTTCGATACGGCATCCCACAGAGTTCTGTTTACAGTCCCATGTAGTTTTTTTATTTACATTCGCTTTGTTTAATGTTGTGTTTTGCCTGGTTTGCTCATGTACCTATCAATTTTAGTTGCTCAGACCAGGATCGTTTCATAACCCCTAATCACAGTTTACAATATTTTGACAACAGAGCTGTCCACCATGTTTTTTAAACCATCAAGGAACTTTCATCATTTAGAGCTTATTTATTTACAGCTTGTTAGCACAAATAGCGAGGCTTTAAAGCATATGGTATCCATCATGGTTCTGTTTATGGTTCTCTGTTATTTTCCATTTATATTCCCTTTATATCATTTTGTTCCGTGTCATTTTTCCTGCCTGGATTGCTTACATGACTATCAATTAGACTTTTTTTTAGATCAGGATCATTTCTTATCCCCTGATCACAGTTTATGATATTATCTCAGCAGTCCTGTCCACGCTTTTTAAGATTTTATGGAACTCATCAGAACGCTTTAGATCTTATTTAGCAGTTTGTTAGCATAAACAAACAGCCGTTAAAGCATTAAAAAGTTCAGTAGGTCATGCCTCAAGGTTCTTGTTGTTTATCTTTGGAATTGTTGCTGGATTTTAGATGTTTATAAAGTGAAAACTACATAGGGCCTAAAACAGAACCTTGAGGGACGCCATACTGAAGTTTTACTTTCACTAAAGAGTCACTGCTAATGTTAACTAACCTGAAAATGATCAAAACCATCCTGATGAGTTCCATAAAAGCCAAGTCAACCGGTGACTCAAACTCAGCTCGGGACTAATGTTTACAGCTAACTACTTAATTACCTTTGCAGCAGGAGCTATTTTATACTAACAGCTAGATAAGTTTGATAAGCAAGCTTGTATTGTGTAATTAAAACCAGAAGTTGCCAAGTTCATTAGCAAGTTAGGTAGCATTGTGCTTGTCATGTAATGTGATACAACAGTTCCATTTTATTTTAGTCGATTATATTGTGTAATTAAATTACAAATTGAACTGCTGTCACTTGGCAAAATTAGGTAGCGCAATATTACATTTCAGTAAAAATTACATAAATTAACTAATTTAGCATTTTCGGTTTAGTTGTTGGTCTATTTTCTGGCACTTTTCTAGCTAAAATTAGCCACATTAGCATTTCTGGATGGAGTACGCTGCGTATTGGATAGTGTTGGCTGCTGATTTTCCGTTTCTGGCATGTTTAAAATGAATTTCTCATTTGAAGCTAGGAAATATGTATATCAGTGCAGTAAAATGCTAGAATTCATGCAATCACCATGATTCTGTCAGCACTGGGATGTCCACCTCTGAAGTACAGACATTATTTATAGTGTTAGGAGAGAAACAGGACACACCTGTTGCTAGATGTGCAGTGCTCAGTTAAAGTTTGGCCGAATGGACCATCATAACTCTTTCATGCATTATTATTCATGTCCAGGTTCCTGTAACGCACCTGCGAACACCTCTCACAGGGACGGGTTTTACGTTTCTAGGTCAGCGGTTTGGCAACGCCTCATAGCTATGTACACTTCTAATCAAAAGTGTCAACACGGGCCGGTTGCAGAGCGAGGCCGTCTTCCTGCACGATACCGAGAGATGAATGAAGGAAGTTACAGATTAGAAACGGATCTGCAGAAGAACAAACAGGTTGCGTGCGTAAGTCGGGTGCAAGAGTTCAAAGAGGAAGTGCAAACAGAAGGCAGTGGTGGCTGGAGATGTGCGATATGCAGCTGTGTGGCAAAAGACCCAGTGATATGGTGATACATTACAATCTGATTGCTTTAAAATGGCTGACTGATGATTAGAAAAGTGGGAATTTGGAAAATCGCTGTGGTATAAGAGGAATATAAGTGTCGTTCTAGGAAGATAAGCAGCTTCAGGGTGGGAACAGTGACTACGCTTCATCACACCACAGCGCTGACGTGCTATAACACTGTTTTATAAAATTCATCTTAAAGCATATAGTCCACTGGGTTCTGCTGAAAATTTACAGCATCATCTAGCAAACTGTTCTCCAGTTCCCAGTCCTTTCTTTTCTGGTACATTCACATTCGATATTCTGGTTTTTTTTTTGCCTTAATGTGGCACAGATCTGATTATTTCCAGACAGTCTTATCAAATCAGACCTGAGCCACTTTCACACGCGGCTGAGATCGGGGACATATCTGATATGTCCATGAGGATTAATGAGCACGCTCAGATCAGAATTCATGCGGATTTTTGTCAGCAGCAGCAGCATCATCATCCAGGGTTAGAAGTGCGGCAAAACAACAATTTTAAACATCCAAATAATTGCTCAAGAAAATGAAAAAGGAAGTAGGATTGTTCGGAAGATTGGTGCATTAGTTCACTCACGGCTACGACTGTGAACTCTCACGATAGAAAGATCCGGCCTGAGCGAAAAATCGTGCAATGTGAACGTTTGTTCATTGTTTTTAGCTGCATATGATATTAAATTAAACTAAACAGCAAATAAAGGATTTCATTGTATATATATATATCTGTCAAGGGGTGTGGCCTCTTGACCTGTTAGTTCTAGCGAAGGGGCGTGGCCTCAACACAAAGTCGTGATTAGTACGCTTTAAAATAACAAGTAGCATTTAAAATGTAGCAGAAGAAAAAATGAAACTTAAATATTTCCCCAAAGCATGATATAATAATAACAATAAAATAATGATTAAATATATAAAAGTATTATATATAAATATATAAAAGTATTATAATGATTACAGTAAGAATACATTTTGTGATTTTGTGAAGCAAATATTCAAACATCTCCATCTCTGCTTTATTTTATAATGATGAGAAACAATCTAATCAGCGATGTCTCCATCTCTCCATCTCTCTCTCCATCTCTCTCTCCATCTCTCTCTCCGTCTCTCTCTCCATCTCTCTCTCCATCTCTCTCTCCGTCTCATTTGCGCCGCGTCTTGCCTCAGTCTGTGTTGTTTGTTCATTTGAATTAGATATTTGGGAAGCGATCAGTCTGACATGACGGAGCGGAGGCTTTGTTCGTTTGTGTGTGTTAATGATGAAGAGATGACAGATTGGACTGCAGTGGTGTGTGTGTGTGTGTGTGTGTGTGTGTGTGTGTGTCACGCTCTTGCAGTTTAATGTTTGAAGTTAGAAAGCCATTACTGATTAGAGGTTGAATTCCTCTCTCTCTGTTCATTTGACATGAATGTGTCTCCAAAAGTGTAATTATGGATATTATTTTTTATGGACCGCTCTTTGAATGCTGTTTCATTTCATAAACTATTTAAAGTTTAAATTTGCTGTAGGGTTTTAGATTAAAATCGATTAAGATAATGAAATGGCCTGATTTGACATGTTAGAAATTCTTTGGCAGTGTTTTGGCTTTAAAAAAAAATCATTTTAGTAGTTTTAGTCAGACAAAGTAAGACGTGATGAGTTACTGCCCTTCAGTAGGAGGCGTGGCCTCCATACTTGTTAATCCTAGTGAATAGTGAAGGAGGCGTGGCCTCCGTACTTGTTAATCCTAGTGAATAGTGAAGGAGGCGTGGCCTCTGTACTTGTTAATCCTAGTGAATAGTGAAGGAGGCGTGGCCTCTGTGCTTGTGAGTATTAGTGAATAGTGAAGGAGGCGTGGCCTCTGTACTTGTTAAGCCTAGTGAATAGTGAAGGAGGCATGGCCTTGTTGTTATTTTCAGTGAAGGAGGCGTGGCCTCTGTGTCTGTCACACTTAGTGAATAGTGAAGGAGGCGTGGCCTGTTTGTAATTTTCAGTGAAGGAGGCGTGGCCTCTGTGTCAGTCACTCTTAGTGAATAGTGAAGGAGGCGTGGCCTGTTTGTTATTTTCAGTGAAGGAGGCGTGGCCTCTGTGCCTGCCTATAAAACTGCTTTTGCATTTAAAAGTTAATTAAAAAGCCACATTTATAGCAGAATTTTAAAACTTTAATAATATAAACCAGACACACACACACACACACACACACACACACACACAAATGGGTGTGACTCTGAAATGTCGTTTGTCAGGTTTTATCCAATGTTTGCATTAGGTGTTTGCATATTACAGTGTGTGTGTGTGTGTGTGTGTGTGTGTGTGTGTGTGTGTGTGTGTGTGTGTGAGAGGACTGGTTTTAAACAGCGAGGATGTTTGAGTGTTGGCACTGAATTTGTGTATTTTGCCGACTGCTGTGTCTCGTCCTGCAGGCGGTCTTGCTTTAATCCCAGCGCGCTTTCATCAGGCGGGTTAACGTGAGATTAAAAAGGTTTCATTACTTTCTCTCGGCCACCCACCTCGATCCTGAGCAGGATCTCGGAAGGAGAAGTGGAACGTAGGCTTTTCATTTGTCCTTTTTTTTAATTTGTTCTTTTATGGAAGTTGTTAGTGACTACTGTGCAAGGATATTTCCATTCACATGGATTCATTTAGTAGATGTTTTTATGGTTTATCTACAACGTAAAAAAAAATTACAAGCAATTCAGAATGTTATTTAAGAGAAACTGTGAAACAGAGCGTTATAAGCAAACGTGTGTTGGACTGAATATTTAAAATACAGACGAAGCTGATGAAACTGTGAGGAACACATTCTGAATTATCACGACTTCCCTGCGACCAATTACTGATTTCCAGAACGTTCTGGAAACATTTGCTCTGGGTTCCTGAAACGTTCTGAGAGCAGATCTCTTTTTTTTTAACTTCCTGTTTTCTTTATGGAAATATAACATTATATAACATCATATAACAAATATAACATAAGCACTAGTCTATCTATTAGTATTTCTGTATATATACATATATATTTCTCTGTTTCTCTAAATAAGCCGTCTGTACCTGGAATGATAGTTCATATATATGGAAGTATTCCCAGAATGTAAGTTTGTGGTTTAAAAACTACAAAAGACTAAATAACAACAAAAAACATCAACAACAACAGTGCTAATTTGCTACCAGCTACTTAAAAGTTTGTGATAGCACACAATTAGGCTCACCCTTTAAGTGCCTATAGCTGTAACACTGTTGCTAAGCAACTGGGAAATACAGACCCCAAGCCTATGCTAGCTAATACACAGACTAGCAATTTATCTAGCTGATATGTTAATTATAGAACAAAAGAAAGGCAGAATGACACAAGTAATGAGTCAAAGATGTCAGAAATATCAACATTTACCTCAGATGTGTCGATAAATTACTAAAAATAAGCTTCTGTAGATTTATAATTTCACTGTTAGCATCGAAAGCTAAATGAAATTCCATGATAAAATGATACAATCTTGGCCTCTAAAAAGATGAATAGCACAAGATTGAGCTGTACATGTGGAATCTTCTAGTGAACAAGTTGAACGTAGCATGGTTTTACTGATTCGGGCCTTTAATGGATGTTTTAGCAAATAATGTGACACATATAAGAGGAAATTATATATTCATGATATGGTTTTGGTAAAATAACGCTCACTAACTACATTTGTTAGGAAATAAAGGGCAAAATCTAGGGATTTTAAAGTCATAATTAGCAGCTAGCTACCGAACTAGCTAGCGTAGCAAACATTTTTTAGCTAAAACTGTGGCTAAAATTACTAATCGTGTAGTCAAAACCTGTCTTAACCGTAAAGGAGACAAAACTCCTTTTTATACTATTTAAACAGGGTTTGGTATTTAAATATCTTTAAGTTTTTTTTTCTTCCAGAATTAGACCCCACAAGGAGTTAATAATTTAAAATGTACTATTTCTAGCTTAGAGCAACTTAAACAGCTGGACAGGTTGGATTTTATGATGTTTTAAGGACAGGGTGCCAAAACTTTCCCTCACACACACACACACACACACACACACACACACACACACACACAGATGGCAGTGAGACAGTTTAGGATCAGCTATACGATCTGGTTTCCGGATGTTGTGGTGCGTTTTAAGAGCGCGTGTTAACGGATGAGTGTTGATGTGTGTAGCGCTAGTAAAGACCGTGTGTGTGTGTGTATGTGTGTGTGTGTGTGTGTGTGTGTGTGTGTGTGTGTGTGTGTGTGTGTGCTCCAGACTGTGTAGTATTGGATTTCTGTGCATGTGTTGACAGAGCAGTCGTCGATCTCCTGCACCTGCTCTCACGCCGCTTAACGTGAGACGCGGCGGGCCGTAAAACTTTATTTTAGCTTTAAACCGTCATGCTAGCTGTGTTTCAGGTCATGTTAGCTTCCTCGCTGCACGCACGATAAACACCGAGTGGTCTGTCATGGCGTCTTCGTAGCGTAGACGACAAGCTAGTACCGGAAGGGTGTGAGTTCGAGTCATAGAACTGCCCGAGAATGACTGCGTTAATGTGCGCTTTTAACGGACATTTCAACAGATATGAGGAAAAGCTAAACTTGTACTCACTTGCTTGTGTGTGTGTGTGTGTGTGTGTGTGTGTGTGTGTGTGTGTGTGTGTGTGTTTGAGTGAGAATGTGATGGCTGACCTGAGGTTCACACACCCTGTCAGTCAAGCACTCATTGATTAGCCTGGGCATGCTGAGATGCTGAGCGGACCACCAGGTCTCCGGAAAGCTCAATGTTTTGTGATTTTTATTAGATGACTACTGTTTTACATTTATTTATTTATTTAAAAATTAGACGCACATACAATCGAGTCTGAAAGTCTGAGTCTGCTAATGAGAGTTGTTTTTCCTGCTACAGAGTGCTGACACTGGAGACTCCTTCCATAAATGTTAAAAACAAATCAGCTTTAGCGTTTACACAGACTAATGGCAGGTAATGAGGAGTTACGTACGCTATATAACATGTAATGAATGGTACAAAATGGTCGTATGAGCAGATATTTGTTATTTCTTTTAAATCCGTCAATGTGGCAGTACAAGTATTTTTTGTGTGAGCTGTTACTATAGAAACGAAAGCGTATTTTATTAATGTAAACCTGCGAATTGGATTACATCTGGAAGTAAACTGAATCAACACCTTCCAGCCAATCAGAATCCAGAATTTACAGAATCAAACACCGAAGTCACAATTTTAGATTTTATTTTAAAAATTAGGTTTTAGACCTGAATGTAAAACTGTAAATCGAGGCCTCGATGATACAGTGACAGCAAGTGAGCATTGAGAATGTGTGTGTGTGTGTGTGTGTGTGTGTGTTTGAATAAGGGAAGCATAAAACCGAAAGAAAAGTTTTTTTTAGACGAAGTGTATAACTCAGTAATGTTTTGCGGTTGAACGAGTATTTTGGTTTAATAAAAAATTACCGTTGAGAAATTCCCTTCTTGGATTGAGTTCTCTTTCCCTCCCTCCCTCCCTCTCTCTCTCTCTCTCTTTTCTTTCTCCCTCATATCCCTCCATCCTGTCCCTCTCTCCTAACTGTAATAAATATCATAAGGGCTGCTGTGGAATTTACAGCACCTGTAGTTACCAGCATCGTTTCTTAACCAGCAGCAGATGTGTGAGGGACTTGAAAGGAGGAGAAGAAAATCAGCGAGTGAGGAGCAGAAACGGTAAACGAGGGGTTCCATTTCACCCTTAAACATATGTGGGGATTAAAAGGCGCTCCATGGGTAAAAAAAAAGGAGAAGAAGAAGGATTTTAGCACTTTAAAGTAGTAAAAGAAGGTAAAAGTGAGCCTCGTCTTGTTCCTGAGCGCCTGGGAAGTGGGAATTTGTCAGATTGTTCGGTGGTGTTTCAAATATCCGCCGGTTTAAGGAGTGTATCCTGGGGAGTCACCCTATTTGCTCATTTGATTAAGTGTTAGCTTAATGCTGTCTGCAGTAATGACTAGAAGTTTTGGCGCCCATTACAGACCAATTTTGGGTTTAGGAAGAAGAATGAAAATGATGTGGCTTCCAAAAAAAATAGAAGATGTTAAAACCCCAGTGTGTGTCCTCGCTCGTCTGAATTCGTGTTGATGCAACTGATCCTGTGGCTTCGACTCCGATGGATATTAATGCGATTTTGATGCAGGGAGAGAAAAAGGAAATGAAAGATGAAGTGTTTTTACATGCACATAGCCTTCAGTCATAAAAAATAAAAATAAAAAAAATTCTGCAAGTACCCAGAACTGCTTTTTACTATATTTCATCAAAAAAACCTAAAGATTGTCACATTCACGGTGATCTTTACTATTCATGAACGATTCCTTTCCTTAAAACCGAAACAAATCAATATTTCAGCTTGTAATATCACACATCATAAATATGCAACGATTCATAACCGAGTCAGGAAGCTGAGCCTCTGGCAAAAAAAAAAAAAAATCAAAAATCAAAAAGAGAAGGGTTTTGAGTCTGACGCGTATTAAAAGATGATTTTGATGTAAAGGATAGAAGGAGGAAATGAAGGATGAAGGGATGAAGCATGTGCCTGTGATTTGGGAAATATGAAGCACTCCAGTGAGGAATAAGTGTTATTTTTTAAATTTTTTTAAAGGAAAGCAAACAGATAAATAAAATGCAAACAAATACAATCAAATAATAATGCAAACATTTATGTCTTTATATGACTTTAAATTCTTTAGTTTTTGTAAATAAATATTTAATATTACAATTATAATGCAAGCCATAAACATCTCGAATGACAATTTAGCATTTTTAGAATTTTATTTTCCTCACAATTATGTGATTTTTTACTATAAATACCTTAATTAATTAAATCACAGGGTTTATATAAATGCATGTGTGTGTGTGACGATCTGGTAAAAGGTCACAGTGTTAACAATATAAACGTAGCTTAGGTTAGCTTGTGTGCTAAATATGGGCTAGCTGTTTTTGCTGAATGTTTAGCTAAACATGATTTAGCTAAGTTTAAATCATTAACACTCCCCGTATTAGCCATGTTAACTTTATCAAGTAAATGAAGTTAGCTAGCTAACCTGAAGAGCATTAACACCAAGCCTCGCTTTTCATTTTTTGGTTTTGCTTCATAGCAACAGTAACCATGCATGGGCGGGGCTTAGGATCAGGCAATGGTGCGTGACTGGCGTAAGAGGTAAAAATATTTTTATGAATGAAGCACTGTGTGCAGTTTTTATGAGCTGAGCTTGAACAGAGTAGAAGGCGCACTTTGATGACATCACAGGACATTATCCAGACATGTGTTAGAATATTAATTATGGAAATCTGATAGCTAACAAATTGCCGTCTTACTGTATTGTTGCCAGACGTTTAGCATCACGACTCAATCAATCACTATAAACCATTACACACTGCTGACATATGATATTAAAGGGATTTGTATCCTTTTTGTCTTTAATAAGATCTTTCAGTCTGTCGTTACACTGTGGACGTATCTGTACTTGCTCTTGTTCTCGCTNACACACACACACACACACACACACACACACACACAGGCACGTGTGAGAGCTCTCTTTGTCTTTAACTGCTCGCGGGTTAATATTTAAACCGTGCGCTCGGTCGGAGGTCTGATGCACGGTCGAGGCACAATGGTAGCTCTGTGCGTCTGTGTTTATTCATCCTCAGCTTCCTCCCTTAATCAGAGACAGCGAGCGAGCGAGGGAGCGAGGGAGGGAGGGAGGGAGGGAGCGAGGGAGCGAGGGGGTCCGGGGAAAAGTGGGTCAAGGAAAAGTCATGTTTGAGGTAAAGCACTCGGGGGAACAGCCTCTGATCAACGCACGGCATTATTTAACCTGCTCAGATGAGGTCACCTCACGACACACACGCTTCACTGCGGCGAAAACGACTTCAGAGACGCGGGTTTGTCTCCGGCGAGGAGATCACGAGTCCTGAGCGTCCTAATGTTCAAAACAAGGAATAAATCACTCCGTGTCGCGCCGTTACAGGAAAATAATCAACCCGGAGTGGTGTGGTGAAACGGAGCTACTGTTCACATCTCAGAGTGGAGCATTTTCCGACAGCTTCAGGACAGAGTTTCCGCTTTGTTTCGTTTTGTTTTGTTTTATAGCTGCTATAACATAAGTGAGAACAGGAAGGAACTTGTTTCATGGCTGTTTCGCTCTCCATCACTCTCTCCCTCTCTTCTCTTCATCACTCTCTCTCTCCCTCTCTCCCCCTCTATCTTTCTCTCTCTCTCTATCTCTCTCTCTCCCTCTCTTCTCTCCATCACTCTCTCTCTCTATCCCTCTCTCCCCCCTCCTCTCTCTCTCTCCCTCTCTCTCCATCACTCTCTCTCTCCATCTCTCTTTCTCTCTCTCTCCCTCTCTCTCCATCACTCTCTCTCTCCCTCTCTTCTCTCTTCCCCTCTCTCTCCCCCCCTCTCCCCCTCTCTCTCTCCATCACTCTCTCTCCCCCTCTCTCTCTCTCCATCACTCTCTCTCTCACTCTCTGTGTGTGGCTGAATGTAAAACCAGATTTTTTCCTCTTTCCTCCTTTAATTATCCCTCCATAAGCTGAAATTCCACTCGCCGTGCTGCTGATTTCTCTAAAGGAATTATATCAGGAAATGTTTCTAAAGCCATATGTTCGTCCCTAATTGGCCGGTTGTGTGTTAAGGCTTGTTACGTCTCTCCGCCAGAAGCGTGTGTTAAACTCCCAGTGCCAGGTTCAGAGCTCATTAATCTTCATGCATTACACAGATAACTGAAGTTCGGCTTCAGTCTGTTTAAAGGCAGGCTGTTAGAACGAGAGACTTTACGGGTCGTTTAGGGTTCGTGCGCGTGTTTTAAAGAATTAGTTGTGTTTCCGTCCAGCTGTTTTGTAAAACTAATGTTTTGCTGAATCTTCAGAACAGCGTGGTCGGCGTCTCGAGGCAGCGAGAAGTTACGATCTACTGAAACACAGAAAGCGTTTTTCAATAACGACAGGATCATTTACAGTTTTTACACCGTGACTAGAACAGGACACGTCGTAAGTGAATCACCGAAGGATCATTTCTGACATCTGATACTTTAGTGTTTTTTCGTTCTTAAATAAAAATATAATTAGGTGTTTAATGTCCGATTGTCCCTTTTGTATGAAATATATATAATAAAATATATGATAAATAATATCTAATATATATTTAGGTTAAATATGTGGACCATAAAGACATGAGCAGGGTTTTTATTTATTTATTTTTATTTATTTAAAAAATAAAGACTGTTCAGAAATTACAAATTTCACTGTAACTGTGGCACGATGAAGATTAATAATTCACTCTCGAATATTTCCAAATTTATAAACATTGTGAGAAATATGATCTTGCTCAGCTCTGTATGCTGAATAAGCCGGGTCATAATTTAACCCTCACACAAGCAGCAAACTTCGGAATTAATAGAGAAAGAAAATGGTTTATTAAGCAAATGATGTTTAATATTATACAAAAACATAAACATTACGTCTTATATGAAGACGATGATGGATAGACAAGGTAAAGGAGGAACTGGAGCAGATTTAAACTTCTGACTAAAGCGTGAAGAGCAACCCTTGTTCTTGTTCTGACGTTCAGACCTTGCTGACTTGCACACCCCAGTGGTCCTTCCTCTAACTCTTCGTGTTAGGAGCGAAATTCCCATTTATAACAAATTTCGGTGTGATCTGCAGGTCTGAATTGGTGAAATCTTGCAGGAAACGTGAAACCTCTTTGAGACCGAGCTGTCAGTCAGCGGCCTGCACCCTGCTGGAACACGCTGAAAAGAGATGAAACAAAGCGTTGTGTCATTTCCAGCTTCTCCCGTGACAGGACATAAAAAGCGAAGCTGGCAGCGACAGCCAGCCCCCTGATCTGTTTATATAACTGGATACATAAAGTGTTTTGTCTTGCGGAGCAGGCAGGTTTTCAGCGCAACCTTACACCAGTCGCCCGCGGCCCCGCGTGTTTGGATAAGTTTCGCGCCGAACGTCTCGGGGGAACCGCAGAGATCTCAGAATGCCTGATGATTGTCTGCTCTCCGGGGCAGAACATACCGAGATCTGTGTGGGGCGTTCGTGTTTCAGACATGACACGTCTTTCACCTCTCGTCCCTGGTGTGCATCTGATCATGACACAACATGTAGACGTTTAAAAAAAAACCTGCTGTTTTTTTTTTTTTTTTTTTTTTGAAAGGAGGATCGTGATGACCCTGGTGCTTTTCTTCCCCAGTTTGAGGTCAAGCCGGTCGAATTTTTCTCTTTTCTTTGTGCTCTCTCGAGAGCTGGAGCTCTTGCCCACGGCTGTCTGTAACTATCGAGGCAGACAGTAAATCATTACGTTATTGCTCTTGGCACGTTACAGACTCCTGGAACAGAATCCCGCATGAATCATTCTCTCACAGACTCGACTCACTGTCCACTCGCAAACACGGCCGGGCATCTGGCTCCGTCAGCGTAATGAGGCCAGTGAGTCACTGCTGCCACTACGGAGTTCAGTCGTCTTGCATCTGGGACTGAAATGTGCCAATAATCTGACATACAGTATACAAGAAATAACAGCTACGGAGATTCATGATATCAGAAAACGCAACGAAGCAAAGAGACCAAAGATCTCGCTCTTACCTCGAGGTTTTGTAGGCTTGGTTTCATCATAAATAATAAACTCATATGAGGCTCCAATCAAACAATTGTTGCTATGGTTACATCTCGGAGGGAGTTTTTTAAAAATTCGCCAAGTTCTTGTCGGTTTTAATATAAAAAAAACAACATTAAATGAAATTCGATTTAAAAAGTTTTAATTGCAACATCACACAATAGCAAAGGAAGCATCCGGAGCATAAACACAGAACCAAACTTTAAATTAGATATAATATAATATATATAATCGTTGTTTAAGCTTGTTGTCATGGTTACATCATGAGGTACTGTCAAGAGTGAACTCAATAACCCCTAAAAACACCAGAAACAAGTCATTTTCATGGGATTGTTCACGCTTTTGATGTTCGCTTAATAACATAATTCAACCATTCAATCGGATCAACAGTCTAGAGCTTTTTTACCCGTTAAATCCGCATCTGTTCACTGATCATTTGTTGCTGAAGATAAAATTCGATCTCGTAGCACATTGTAGTGAAATTCAGAAGAAGAGTGTGACGTTTCTGCTATAATGTCATCAAGACCAGGAAGTAATTTGTTTCACAGAGCTTCCAGAACATTAAATGTAACTATAAATGGATAAAAATAAATAAATAAATGAATAACTGGACAGAATCTTAAATCCTGATCATTCTCGTACAGATGACTCACAAACGCTGAGAATCGGCTCTCATTTAAGTCATTTTTTTATTTAAATACATTTTACTAAATATAAAGCAAGATCATTTTTATTTAGTTAATCAGACAGTAGAGTAAGATTTCAGAAATTTCAGCCAAAAGGATCGACTCTTATTGCTGAAATGATTCCAGTGAGTTGATTCATTGTTCGTGTGTCATTTGCAAACGATTCGTCTCTTTCAGCTGAGATTCGACTCGCGTACAGATATGAGTCATTCGATTCTCTTTTACTTCTTATTTTCAATTTTATTCGATTTCATTAAATTCAACCCAACATAGCGTAATTTTGCTCATTAGAAGGTAGATTTCAGAAATTTCAGAAGTGAAAGAGTCGACTCGTACTGTTCGGCTGATTCAGCTCATCTGGCTCACTGAAACGATTCGTGGGTCCCATCAACAGTGGCAAATAAGTGAAGAATGTATGACTCAGACGATAGTTATGGAGTGCGGAGAGTCTTTCCATTGTTTTTTTTTTTCTGAAAGCGGATTTTTTAGGACAGGAAGACCCCCCGCGGCCTGCGCAGACTGCTTTATAGCGTGTTATTGTAAGTGTTTTTGTGTCTGGAATAGACACATGCCAGAAATCTGGTATATAATATAATACACCAAGGAGTTCAGGAATATCTCTGTTTCCATGGATCTTTGCATGATATTTATATATTTATATATTGATTTATTTCTCTGTCTAGCTATCTATTGATTGATTGATTGATTGATTGTATAAGCTACAGGGTGTCCCAAAAGTCTCCACACACAGGGGGGTGTGTTTCCAGCACCACGTCGCTCGTGTCTTCATCGCTGGATGTTCGTGGACGTTCACGTCTCGGTTTCCGCAGCACTTCCAGTCTTTTTGAATTCGTTAATCGTTTTGGCGACAGTGTGGTGTGCGACGTGCTCGCCATGTTTCCCGGCACAGAATGAAGCGTTACAGTAAAATGTTTGTGTGTCAGTAAAGAAAGCAGCAGATTCCATAAGAG
>CM074951.1:1174621-1204632 GCA_037577455.1 Pangasius macronema
TAACTATAAATGGATAAAAAGTATGACATGTCACTCTTTAATAAATAGAGAAATTGTAATTGTTGGCAGTTTGCTGCGGTTTCAGAGGAATAAAACACTTTGAGACGTGCTGGGAAATTATAGGTGTGTTTGTGTGTGTGTGTGTGTGTGTGCTGAGTTTGTAGCAATTCTATTTGGAAATGCTGTCATCAGTCAGCAAGTGTTATCTATCACACATACTCACTCTCTCTCTCTCTCTCTCTCTCTCTCACACACACACACACACACACACACACACACACACACACACAGTCCTCATGTTTTCATTTCATCATAGCTGTGTTGAAATATTCATGGCAGACTGATTGGGAGGATTAGAGATACGAACAGCGCAGATGCTTTTGCTTGCTTTTTTATTCATTCGCCCAGAAAATGAGACCAGCTGGATTTTATAAACAATTCAGAACAACTCACACACACACACACACACACACACACACACACACACACACAGACATGATAATGAGGCTTGTCCCATCTTCCCTCAACTCCATATGGATCTGGATCAAGTAACTGACGCATGGAGTTGGTTAAAGATAAAGTTCGAGTGATCAGCGTTAATTGTGGATCCGTTCCAAATGCCGGACGTTCTGCCTAGTGAGTCCTTCAAGTGTGTTTCTCCTGCACGTAAAACACAGAACCAGCCCGAACAGGAGCAGGGTTCATGGGGTTCTAGCACATTTTCCTCCACATTTCCTGAGAGATGACTGAATGGGACAGTATAAGCGACTGCATCATCATTACAGCGTTCGACAGCCGCATCGTCACGTTCGTCATGGACGCAGTGCTTGGCTTTACATTATCACTCTAACTTTAACTTCACCCGGCATTCGGATCAAATCAAACCCAATGACTCATAAAGGTACAATAACGAGGACTGAAGAAAACAAAACTGTAAGGAGGTTATGGATTTCTGTACAAAAGGTCGTAATCATGCCTGTATAAAGGGATTAGAGGGATTCACTTTGATCTGTTTAAGCTGTAAAATCCTTATTATGGACATTTTCTATCCAAACTTTACAATGAGGCTTAGTTATGAAGTGTAAAACGATCCAAGATTTTGTTTCACATGATGGTTAGACTGTAAATGAAGGTAAGATTTACTCGCAGACACCAGCAGTGTTGGCAGATCTGTGGATTTTTTGTGGATTACGCTGAAAACGCTAACAATTTGACTCGACTCAGCCGATTGAGTAAACTTGCTTCCTCAACTGAATTGAGTAACGGCGTCTCCCAAAACTTTATATTTAAGTTCACTTAACCTGATGCTCATGTAGACTGTATTTAAATGGTTAAGTTCAGTTAACTTGGTGTTAATGTAGTGTACTAGACCACAAAGCGAACCAGTGAGAGCGCCGCATGCTAGCCGCTAGTCTTCTGTACTTAAACACAGCGTGTCCCAGAAGTCTCCACAAATAGGAGAAAAATTAACACTTTTTAGCAAAAAAAAAAAAAAAGTTTCTTTGTAAACACATACGGAGTCGACAAGAGGAAGAGGATCGCCTTTTGCAGTCATCTGCCAATCAGTGCATCAGTTGTCGTGTTGAACTCGTCACATGGCCATCTAACTGGAACTTTTGGTACTGGACCGGAGGCTGATGTTAAAAAAAGAGTACAGTTCTAGTTTTCTGCTGCGTTTGTGCAGGAAAAGGCGTTTTATCAGTATGTATGAGAAACGCGAGCAGAGCGATTAAGCACAAAAATCTCAGGAATTCTCTGAAACAGTGTTTTCAGCCTTCAGAGAAAAGTGTGTGTCTCGTGGGCCTCTTACTAAATTCTCTTCTTAAAAGTGTAAGAGTGAAAGTGAGAGGTCCAGGTGGTCGTTAGCGTGTTTTGCGCTATAGCACGGTGTTTCGTTTGGAACGCGTCACTCTTTCACAGAGAGGCGGAGAGCAGAAACGCTTTCTCCCACACGTGAGCTCTTCATCACTCAGCGCTATACATTTACAGACGTTTTCTATCAAAACATTACAGTGAGGGTTAGTGCAGGTTACCCAACGTCCTCCTTTTCCCTGTCCTCTTACCGAGGCTAATAATATCTAAGCAAGATTTATAAGTGCTAACGATGGCCCAGGATTTTGTTTTACATATTAAGCCGGATTTGGACTGTGTGATTTCAGCAATCGTTAAAGATCATTACTCATTACACTGTACAAGATCCTAATAAAAGCTTGGCTTTCCTCAAACATTCCTCAAACTGAGCTTGAGCTAATAAGGAGGTTTCTCTGTCCGCTAGCATGTTTCGTTTTCATTTTTCATCACCGCTAGCTGTCCTGTGAGTCTGCCATCCTCCTATTGGTGGATTTTAGACGAGCTTCGCTGCTAGAACTTTCTTGTCAGCTGTCTTCAGTCACAAATGCAAATTCTGTGCATGCTCCTAATTGCACTTAATGCACTTGCAAATGCATGTTTGTTGTGTACACGGCTTTTATTGATCACTAGTCGGGGTTTGTTGCACAAACTTGGCAGTTATAGACAACCAATGCAACTAAAGTCCAATACAAATGCAAGCAAGAAGAGGATTTTTAAACGAGCATTACATTTGCATTTTGGAAAACTTTCAACGCTGCTTGCTTGCGTTCAGCTGTATATCCAGAGGCAGGAAGGATCGAAAATTTTTACTTGCAGATTTTTATAAAGCTGCTTTGTAACAATGTCTGTTGTTATAAGTTAAAGGTCGTGACCCTCGATTGCCCAGAGCGATCTCTCTGGCGGAATCTGAGCTACTGCTGCTCTCCGCTCTGTACCTTTGACCTTGCGAAAGGACTGCGTTCTCATTTAAAAGGAGTGAAATCGCAGTCGGCCGGCTGATGTTTGAGATCTGCAACGTGTTAGCTGAGTGTAAATCAACGCTAAGCGCATGAGGAAATTAACCATCCGGTGTGTGTGCTTAACGTCTCAGCAAATGTCTGCTTTCAGCGTGATGTCTGTTGCTTTTACCGAACGCGGTTTCGAGTGCTAACGTCAGGCCAGATCGAGGGTAAACACTCCTTTTAGAAAACCAAGCATATGTGCTGACACACACACACGCACACACACACACACACACACACACACACACACAGGGAGGGTTAGCATGCCTGTCTCATCCACTCAAATGATTAGTAGCAGGCCTTGGCACTGGCCACCGAAACCAAGCTTTACTGAGCACTGGAGAAGTATTGCTCACCGTGTGTGTGTGTGTGTGTGTGTGTGTGTGTGTGTGTGTGTGTGTTTTGCCTTCCTCTTTTAAAATGGTTTGGCTCGCTTTTTCGAGGCCAGGCTACATCAAAGCACAGCAGCATTAAACCCCAGAAGAGAGAAAAAGTTAGCATGTGTGTATTTATATATATATAAATAAATAAATAAATACCACAGTGCTGTCGAATTCTGGATTCTGATTGGTCAAAAGATAAGTATTTATTAATTTTCTATAACAGCAGTTCTGACAGGTTTCCATAGTAACAGCTCGTTCAAAGAGATCTGTACGGCGGATGCTCTGCGTAAACTGATTAAAAAACACGTGAAATCGTTGATAGCGTGACGTTATGGAAGGAGTCTCCAGTGTCAGAGGTAAAGCTTTAACTTTAAAATTTTCGGACTTCTTCAGGACAGAGGAGTTTACGCTTCTTTGCAGTTTCTCGGGAACATGACACATACTATAATGTGTCATGCTTTATTAAAAAATAAAAATTCCTGTGGTATAAGAGACAGAAAACACTGTTGTAGGGAAATAATCATCGTCAGGGTGGTGAAGTCTCTCTGCTTTCATCGCCTTATACTCTGTACTTATGAGGCACGGCTGTAATTAAAAATCTGCAGGATTTATTTGGAAGGCAATTCCCTTCATTTAAATGCTGCTTAATTACTTTTATGAATCTGTGGGGAAAACATGTGATGTGATTCGCCGTACCTGAGAGTGCTGATGTGCAGGAATGAGCTTCATTACGTCTGTAAATATCCGTGTCTCGCCGGAGTTTCGAGGACGCGCCGAGGCGAGGACAGGGTGTAGGGCGCCTCCGGAGGCTGGATATCTAGGTCACGGATATTGAATCTCCTTGATATCTTTTATTAAGCCTCCTCCAGTGGCTGTTTATGAACCGAGACGTAATGAGGAGCCTGAACAGCCGCGCTGAGAAGACGGTCAGCTTTGTTTCAGCTAAAGTGGTTTTGTCTCATGGAGGCCATCAGAGAAATTATAGCTAAATAAAATATACGGCTGTAATTTCAACAAAGCTAATCTCTTGTTTTCCAGCCAGCAGTGAAATGTACACAATGCTCCTCTCACTCCAAATGAGGGCAATCAGCCAAGAACTTTCTTTTCTTTTTTTCCACTGAAGCTATGAGGCTAATGTAGCTAACAAGCATTGTAAATCTTGCTAACATGATTCGTGTTATAATTCATGTAACACAGACTTCTGTATAAAACTGTTCCCGGTTTGCGCTTTCACTAAAGAAGCTCAACAATATAAAAGAACCTGCATGCTTTCTAACTAGCTATCTATGGCTAATGACAGTAATGAACAAATCGTTGTTGTTGTTGTTTTATATTTGGTCAGGAAATATGGAAATGTTGATGAAAATCAAGACTCTGAATACACTGATAGTGAAATCCCACTTGCGTCGACCTGTGACAGATCCGAGCTATATCGCTAGGACGTTTTGGTAGTTTCTCAGCTATTTATAATTTTACACAGATTGTTGTTGTTGTTGTTGTTGTTGTTTGTAATGGCTTAAAATAACCTGGTCCCAGGGACTTAAATAAATAAAAAAAATGGACTTTAATGTTTTCACTGCACTGAAACCCAACCTTCGACAAATCCTAGACAGTTTGCTAGCATTTACAGTAACTAGCCTGCTAGCTATTTAGGTTTTTATGTTTTTGGTATTTTCTCTGCTGTTTATTATTTTGCACAGATGCATTTTGGGTAAAATGTATGGTTTAAAATCACATGTTCACAGGGACTTCACTACTTTACACTGCTTTCACTACGTCTCATCTGTGAGCAGCTGCTCAGAGCATTAGCGGTCTGTTTAGGTCCCATTTAAGCATTAGAGATTCTCTCTCCAAACCCTCACACACACACACACACACACACACACACACACACACAGTGAAACAAAGAGACATGTGGGCTGATAAGGGACAGAGACGTACACACACACACACACACACACATTAAACCCAGACCCGTGGTGTGTTGCAGGTGGCGCCCATTTTTCAGCTGTGAGATGGTGATGTATTACTGCATTACTAATCAAAGCCAAAAACCCCATGACGCAGATTAATTTGCTCCGAATCAAAGGACATCTTGCTTAAATGTAAAAACACGCAAAACCAAAAGAGAATGTGAGCGCAGCTACGCTTTGTGACTGATGATCATGAAGTTTATTTAATGCTAGCTGGTTTCAATAAACAAGAAACAGCACTCATGGTTAATTAGCATTTTTTATAGAAGGATCGTAACAAAATTAGATATTAAACTTTATTTCTATGGCCTGTGAATTAAATGTGATGAATTGAAACCATGTATTTGCATTTTCAAATAAGGGTTAGGGTTAGGGGTTAGGGTTAGGGTTAGGATCAGGGTTAGGGTTAGGGTTTAGGGTTAGGGGTAAGGGTCAGGGTTAGGGTCAGGGTTAGGGGTTAGGGTTAGGGTCAGGGTTAGGGTTAGGGGTAAGGGTCAGGGTTAGGGTTAGGGTTAGGGTCAGGGTTAGGGGTAAGGGTCAGGGTTAGGGGTTAGGGTTAGGGTCAGGGTTAGGGTTAGGGTCAGGGTTAGGGTTAGGGGTAAGGGTCAGGGTTAGGGGTTAGGGTCAGGGTTAGGGTCAGGGTCAGGGTTAGGGTTTAGGGTTAGGGTTAGGGTTTAGGGTTAGGGACAGGGTTAGTGTTAGGGTTAGACTTAAACTTAGCAAGGGAAAATATCTTGAATATAGTCTAATTTATCTAGTATTTCCTATTGTAAGAGTACCATAAACCAAATTTAAGATTATTAAACCTATTTTTAGACATTTTTATTAATTTCAAACTGTAAAATTTCTTATTCTATTGGTTGTTTTTTTTTAAGAAAAAATTGGCTATCTGCCAATAGCAAGACTATTTCATATCTAAAAGTAGATTTCATAATCTTATATTTGTTTAATTATAATCTTATAACAGGAAATACTAGACAAATATGACTATTTTCAAGACATTTTCACTCGATAAGATGTCGTTTTTTCGCAGTGAACTTATAGGCTGTTACGTTTCATGGTTCTTCAACTAAAGGGACTTGACTGTCAACATGCCCTTGACTGTCCCACTCTAGGCACAAGAACTTTGAAATGTAGACTTGCTCTGCTTGTACAAACAGTGGGTTTGGTCTGTTTATTCATCTCTTTCAGGTATGATTACGTGGAAGTGGAGGAACCTGATGGAGGTATGGTGCTGGGTCGGTGGTGTGGCTCTCAGTCTGCTCCTGGCCCTCAGACGTCCAAAGGGAACCAGATTCGCATTCGCTTCATTTCAGACGAGTACTTTCCCTCTGAGCCAGGCTTCAGCATCCACTACTCTGTCCTGCAGCAGGTAAACAGTTTACAGCTTATTCTCCCTCTGTAATGCACTGGAAATGTGCAATTATCACTTATATAACAGGAGCTTGCTGGAGAGCCAAGGTCATTTTCCACGTTGTGAGCAGTGTGAGATCGTGACTGAGAGTTCGTCCCTAGAACATAGCTCTTTGTATTTCTGTAAATTGGATGATACAAGACAGGACTGAGAAATGCTGCTATTTACGGGTGTAACTAAAGGCTAATCCAGAGATAGCTAGGTTTTTTTCCAGCACAGCTCAGGAAAATGTCTTCCTATTGCTTTTGTTCTATTATAGTTTCCTGTCCTTCGGGTGGTTATATTTCCAGTAGGAGTCAATTGAATGACTAAAAGTATTGTTTAATGAGGAAATGCTTGAAAATGGTCTCTTATTGATCACCTACTTCCAGAACAAAAATAGCTTCTACAGCGAAAAACCTGGTGGATGGCTTGCTCAATATAGCCATCCTAATCATGCAGCAGATGAAAAAAGGAGAAAAAAACTGATATGTGCAGTGGTCTCTAATAAACTACAGAGCTTTTGCTCAATACCAAGGATATGACAAATGAACTTGTGTTACAGGGAAGGATATTCTTGTTAAAAATTTGTGAGGATATGAAAGAGGAGAACATTTCCATAAGAGTGTGACCTACATTTAAAATTGGTATCAAATGGAATAGGTAATGAAGCTGGCATTTCTTGCACTAAACCAAGAAATAGTCTATAGTTCCTCAGGGGTTCTTTGGATGGTTAAAATGTTCCAGGTTCCTATAGGGATTCTACTTAGAATATATCACTATAGAGTATATCACACCCTTAACTCATCATTTAGTTAAAACTTATAAATATGAGTCAGATCCAGAGGTAGGCAATAAGACATAAGACATCTACCATCTACAATATACGTTGTGAGCAATGCTAGAAAAAGATTAGTGTTGGATTAAAAAGCAAATATGAAAAACTGATTTGAATGATACTTTTAGTTAATGTCTACCAAAATAAAGTACTTTTTTATTTAAAAATGGGGAAAAGGTTAAAGAAGGTTAAAAACATATATCACCTGCAATACCTGCAATATTTCAGAAAAGCATATAATGATAAATTATATCATAATATAAAAATATCAATATCTTAGTCAGCTGATTTGCCAGTGCTGGATGCAACAAGTTAGCCAAACTCCAACAAACACAGTACATCCTCGATATCTGGAGATATTTTGTGAAAACGCTTGCCCGGATCTTCGTAGACATCAACCTAGTTCTTAAATAATAAGATGGTCCTTAGGAGGTCTTCAAGTTCTGGAGGGTCCAGGGCAGTTCGGTGCTCTCTGTGCTGAAATGTGTGGCATGTTTCATACACTTTAGGACAGTTGGTATCAGTGGAAAGATACCAACTTTGAAGTCATCAGAAAAAAAAAAGCTTGGGACTACCCAGACTAGTTCAACAAGGTCCAACATGAAGAACAAACCATCAGCAGAGAGAAAACGTAGGGCAAATGGAACATCAGTGTCCTTTATATGCGGCTGGAGTGTCTGGAAAACTTCAAAAATCCCATTATGGTGTAATTCAAACCCAGCAAAATGCTCTGACAGAAATCGGTGAGATGAAACGACCACTTTGTGAATACTTGTCCCAACACAGGAGGGCAAATTCCTCATGTCAAGGCATGGCAGTTTATCTCCATCTAAAGGACAAGACACACAACTTCAAGGACAATAAACACTGCATAAACACAAGTTATTCAGTTCCAAAGAGAGTATAAGAGGTCATCTGTGTAAATCTGGATCACACCGTGCCTGAACAAAGGCTGAAGACCTGATACACCACTTATTATCTACTACAATGGCATCATTCAGCTTTCCCCACCAGTTTACACCTCCAGGCCCTGAATGTCATGTGGTCTTACCAAGTGTCATGACATCAGCGGTGTGAATGACACTTGGTGGAATTTCCCAGCATTCAGTATGACTGATGAAGCTCAAATGAGTGGAGAAAGGGCTTTGAGATTATACAGTACACATCCAGACACTGTGAATTATTGCTCTCATTGTTTTTCTACCCTTAGAGCACAGGAAAGATGAGCCTGAGGAAAGAAATACTACTTTCTGTCACTCTACACTCTGTATTTACCTCAGTCTGTCTCTCTCTTTGTCTGTCTGTGTATACCCTCCTCTTCATCCTTGACTCTAATGTCTCTTTGTCCTGTGTTGTCTCCGATCTCATCCTTCCTTTTCCTCAACGCAGACCACACACACACACACACACATCCTGAACCTCCACACTCCATTACTTTCTCTAACAAAAGCTGTCAGCTCTGAGAGTGCTGTGTATTCCATCCTGTCACTCAGCTGTTTCTCTTGCTATTCGTCTGAGTAAACACATCTAATCACCCACAGCAAAACCAGCTCATCTGTGCAGCTAATGAGGTTTGGGGGGAAAAAAAACAAAACAATAAGGGATGTCAAATTTCAGAAGATGTAAGGTAAGAGTCGTCATTGCTAACACAAGGACGTTTGAGAAATCCTCATTATCATAAAATTACTTTTAATGTCAGATGCCGTGGTGAAGGGGCGTTGGATTCAGTGCACCACAGGACTACTCATAATAGTGGCTGATCTGATCTAAAGGGAGAGGTCAGACAAAGAGCAAACCTTGAAAAAGACTCCCATGAAAGGTATAAAAAAGACTAAGTGTACCGTTCATGGATTTGGGTTACTGGGACTCAACCCCTGGAGCCAGGACAAGGAGTGGTATTCTGCACTCGAGCATTTGATCTCAGGTCCTCCCACATAACCTGGTCGGGTTCAGACCAAAATGGAGATGTGGAGATGTTGTATATGTAATATCATTTGGGTCTTGACCTTTGAAAATCCTTATTCATGATCTCTGGGTAGAGAGTGAAAGTACAAGCTTGAGCAAGTTCATTTGCAGGGTTGCTGGGTTTCCTGTCCATGACAGAATGAGGAGCGTGACAAGAGAGCCTGACTTGACTGGAGAGCCTCAGAGTAGAGCCACTGCTTCTGCAAAATAAGAAGAGCCAGTTGAGTTGCTTTGGGCACCAACGCAGGACCTGCTGGAGAGATTATATCTCTCAGGTCTGGGGATCCACATGGAAGAACTTGAACCGGTGGCTGGGAATTGAAAAATCTGGGATGATCTTGTCAGCTTGCTGCTACCACGGCCTCACAAGAGGAAAACGAATGAATAAAATATATTGGCCCAAAGACATGCCACCAGACATTGTCCTTAAAAACGGGTCAGCAGGATCTCACACATGTGTCTTCCATCTGTTTAAAGTCTGAGAAGGAGAGGGATTGGATTGGTTCTCGTAAATAGATAATAGTGGTAGTATTAGATAATGCTAAATAAGGAGGTGCAAGGAGAAGACCTGCATATGCGGGTTTCCACCAGTGAACTGTAAATGATCTGCCCTTTTAAAAGTCTAGCTTTTAGTTAAACATTTACATGAGAGGATGGAACGAATAGAAAAGGCTGATATACAATTTGCCCATGGGCAAATATTTTAGAGAAGCTCTGAAAGCTTTTGACTACCCAAAGTGGGCCTTTGTTTAAACATCAACAACAGGAACAGATGAAGAATTTGAGAGAAAAATAACAGAGTGAACTGATCAACATTGTTATCCCTGGTGTGGCAGGCCTGCCTGGGAAACTTAAAGGATCAGACACCAAAACGCAAACCTTTGGAAAGATTAATCTTGTTTTTTTTTTGGTGCAAAAGAAAACCAAGGATTGGAAACCACAGTCATGACAGTTACAACAGTTATATAACATAACAGTTAAAACCCTATTCCTCAGCCACAGTACCACTCTGAATCCATGAGACTGCCCTGCTCATGAGTGCAACAGCCACGGTTATAATAGGATACCATAAAGCCCCATATAAAACATCTGCTAACCATAATTACCATGATGTACCACCAGCGTATGTAAGAAAGAAATCTCACAGTGTGGTGCTGTTACAATCAAACAATCAAAGGCAGGGTTTTGTGATAAATATCTAGAAACGTCGCTATAGAAACGATAACGTATTAGAACGAGTGCATTAATAAACCTGCGATTTGCAGCTGCACTTCTCTAAGAGCTGCTGTTATAGAAGATGAATCAACATGTGTGCTCTGTGCTATAAACTATAATAAATAAACACAAGAAACTGAAGAAAGGTGGTCTTTTATATTAACAAGAGGAGCTAAGGAAGTGAAACTGTAAAAAAAAATCCGGTCTAAAGAGAGAGGGAGGCTCTGATAAACCACTTATGATTAACCTGCCCAGTATTCATGCTGCATTAGTCTGCTCTTTCCGTTTAAGTGGAGTGTTTTACCTCGGAGAGAAAAGATCATCCACCATGAATGTGTCGCACTCTCTGGGTAATTACGGTGCAGCGAGGTGTATAATCCTAGCCAACATGACCTTCTGACCTCACCAACAATAATAGGTGGGAAGATTTTCCAGGCTGCAATCATAACTCCTGCTTGTGAGAGTGTCTCTTTCCATTTCCGACTCGGCCGTGCTTCAGTTTCCTCCCGGGTTTCGCATGGCACATTTAGGGAGGATTATTCCCCTGAAATGATTTAATAGACCCACTCACCTTTGATGTCTGAATCCTGTCAGAACTTTACGAGTCCCCTGTCTTTCTCTGTCTTGCTTGTTTACAGATGTGTTTGAGCGTGTCTTGACACCTTTATGCTCTGGCAAGAGCTACTCTCACTCTATTCTGAACAATGTCATCCTTTATCTTCCTTTCAGTGATTTAGTAATGATTCAGGCGATGATCACAGGATAAAACGGACAGGATGTACTGTATGTCTAAAGCCCTATTCGGATGGGACTAGTTTTACACAGGGAGGTGTGGTAATGTAATCAACCTCTGGCAGAATCTGTCATGTCAGTAATTTTTTTGGACTGCAAGTGTTTCCATCTAACCTTCTTTAAAATGACCAGTGGAAATAACCTGATAACGATTTGACATGTTGGTACTTTTTGTACTTTTTCTTCAGTACCATGAAGCACTTAAAATGCAGAACAATAAAATATAGATGTTTAAAAGGACGTCAAAGAAGTTTCGGATGAGCTGCTGAGCTCCCAGGTACAGCCTACGTACGTGTAATGGTCATGTGACACACCCTCTAAAACAAGCGCTTATAATAAAGGACAACTACGCCTACATTGGGATTATTACAGGCTTCCAGCAACTTTACTCAACAGAGAAAGGCCTGGAAGACTATTCCCATCAGAACAGAACTTATTAGATGTTTGATTTTAGTATCTGAACAACGACGGTTTCACAGATTCGTCTATGCCTCTAAAATGACATATCCCAAGTTATTTCTAACTTCTATCCTGATTGATGAAGGAAAAAATAATATTTGAACAGCTATGCCACGAAGAACAGTTATGCAACTTCTGAAGATGAGGTTTATGCAACCAGTCCTCTCAGGTCTAAAAGTGTTGTGTTTTTTCTTCAAGCTTTCTTGTCCTTTGCACGTGGGATTGGAGGTGTGTTTTGGCCCACAGTTCTCCCATCGCAGAAGGTGTGGCTGACTGATGGAGCTCTATTTATAGAGCGTGGAGGAGGATGGAGAGCGGGAACCTACAATTCTGCTGCCCCTCCAGACCTGACTCACAGCACTCCTGCATTTCCTTTGGCGCCTTCTCTCAAAATCCATTTAGCATCCAGCTGGATCGTGGTCAGAATTCCATCTAAGGGGATTTGTCTGTATAGTGTTTAAAGTGTTTCGTGTCAGGGATGAGCATGTGGTGCATGATACAATGTCGGTCTGGTTCCTGGCACTCGCATTGCTGCTGACTTAGACTCCATGTCCTGCCATTGTGTGTTCCCAGAACCATGTACCCACTTCACCCAAGCCCAGATTCCTGCAGCTATTAGCATGTGTCATCACTTTGGGAAAGTTTTTGGAACAGGTTTTGCTTTTGCTGGTGCCGTGCTTAAGACAAATTGTGATGAGGCAACTTTAGCTGGTTTCCTTTCAGAGAAGTGTTTAGCTGCAAATACACCCTTTTACAGAACATGTTTACCTCTTTACAAATTGCCTAGCTCACGCTAATGCTGAAGGATTAATCAGTGCAATGTTTTTTTTCTACCAATCTCAACCGTAATTTATTGAAATTTTAGGAACAGGGATATATTTAAAGGGTCCTCATGCATATAAATTCATAAGGATAGCCATGAACCAACTAATCAACTGCACCTCAACAATATCTCAACTGATGTTTATCTATCTTTCAAAAAAGTACACGTGAGTTGATAATCTATAGACAATCTATTAACCTTAACTTCCATAAATCATTGTCATGTTGCTAGTGATTTGCTAAGAACCTGTCACCTGATGGTCCATAAATGTTTAGCTGCTGGTTTGTGCCTAAAGTCTCTAAAGTGGACTATCTAAAAGTGTTACCAACTCAAGTAAAGCGTACTTATCCATACTCAACCCAATGTGTCAGAAGTTATGGTTGTTAAATCAAATTTTGACTGTTGTTACCAAGCCATTTTTTTAGTTATTTTTGGCAAGAACATAATACAGTTTATAAAGTTTATAATGTAGACGTGTGCTTTAAGTGCAGCATTTGGGAGCAAAGCACTCCTGTTATTAACCTCTGTTTGGTTGTTAGTCGAATGCTCATGAGCTTCATAAATGGTAACCACACTTTACATCCTGGTCTGATGCCAGATTAAACTATCTAAATACATTTCTAATTAATTAATGCCTTTATTGGTAGCTTGAAATTCAACTGGGTTCTTACAAACAGTATACTGTATACTATAGACCAAACATAAAGGTGGGCAGTGCTTCCAGGTAGATAACTAAAGTCTAAATAACGAACTGAACCAAAACACTGGTGATAATCATGAATAAAAGCTTTAATTTCCTGGTATATACTATGTATTGTATTCCGTGTTCTCTAACAATTTATTTTCTCTATCATTCTTTCATTTTTCTATTATATTATGGCATGTTGATTTATAGACGTGACTCATATCCGTTTTGACTCTGCTGACTGATGGAGTGTTCAGCTGTTTCATAGTTTTTTGACCAGACCTTGCAGAGCTATTTCATGACTCGCATGGTCATCCGGCCCAGACATGCTTCCTGTCAGGGTAACCCATGACAAAGTTTGAGGTGGTAGCTTTCATTCTATCTGACTTCCTTTCTGAGAAGTGTTTGGCTGCTAAAATTGCAATGTGTTTGTTAGGGTCTGTGGTAAGGCGTGTGTTTACTTCATCAAAAACTGCCTGATGCCAACGGGATGAATCGGTTTTTCGCATTCATTGAACTTCACCACTGAAACTATTCCTACAAGATAGCTTGTGAAGAATCGTAATGAATTGTAGGATGAATGAATTGCCTACTGACCTCAAGTACCAAAGTATTTATGAATACCAATGCTAACCTAGTATAAGTGTAGGTCTTGTGATATTGTTGTCATGCTTATGACAAAGTGCAACGAGGCAAAGTTCGGTCTAGCTGGTTTCCTTTCTGAGAAAGTGTTTGGCTGCAAAATTGCAGTGTGTTTATTGATGTCTTTCCTTTGCACTGAGTAACTTTGTCAAAAATAGCCTAGATCACAGTCATGCCAAAGTGGATTTGTGATTGTAAAGCCATGTTGTCGCTGAACAACCACTAGCCCTACTGATTTTAAGCACCAAAACGTTTTACCAATACTGTTGCTAAATTGGCATAATTACAGGTCTTATAATACTGCTTTATAGAAGGTATGATTCTTGCCAAAGTAAAGACCAAGCAGCTCATTTGTCACTGCTTCTGGGTGTACAAGCAGTAGCACAGAATGACAGCTCAGAATGACATATATACAGCTTGTTATTCCATGTCACATCTGTCTACATTACGCCCATAGCACTTTCTTTTGAAAGTTCCCTTAACTCTTCAAAGCTTTTCATCAACTTACAATCACTTTTAACGATGTTACTGAACACCTGTAGCTAAACTCTTAAAAGTAAAATAAAAGGGTACTTTGGATGGTCCCATTTTCTGAATGGGAATGCCTCTGTTTTAGGCATCTCCATAGAACCTTTAAGGGGCTCCTCTTTAGGGTTCTAGATGGATAAGTCCAGGGTACATCAATCCACCATTTACTAGCATACATAAACTTTGCCAAGACAATACATTCTATGTTCTTGCTAGCTAAAACACTGTTGTAGGGCTAGTTATGGAACCTTAATGGCTCCCCCAGAGGGACGTGCCAAAGAACCTTTAGGGTTGTGGATGGACAAGTCCATGGTTCATCGAGTCAACTTTTGCCAACATACATGAACTTTTTCATGGAAATCCACATTTTGTTGTTTGTTTTAGATGGGGTAGTAAATGTGGTACAATATGCGGCACATTTGCGGTCCCTGGAGTTTGGGAAACATTTGACAGGAAATTAAATTATAATCCAAATGTAACTGGATAAAGGAAGGACATTTTCAGAGCCTTACTGGTGATCAGTGGATTATAGGTATCAGCAGGATCTCAATGAGATGGTTGTATCTGTTGTTGTTTATTGAAGAAGTCTGGAGTGGTCTACTTCAAGCCATGCCCTTCAGAACATCAAGAATTCTGGTTAAGAATTTGCTGAATGCTGTTTGTAAAGGGAAAGGGTATGGTGAGGGAAAGGGTTAGCATTCAAAGAAGGTACTTCTCCAAGTTACAAACAAGAATGTTCGTTTATGTCTAATTTTGTACCTTAATGATGTTTCTCTACAATTATGTTCCTCTAACTGGATGTACAAAGAACAAACCCCTAAGGGTACCTTCTCCACAAAATTACTCTTGATTGTTGGAGATCATCTTGAATGCCCAGTTCCTCTTCGCTGAGACTCAGTTTTCTGTTAAAACAGCAGAGCTCTGTTTCTCTGTGGTCAGCCTCATCGGCTAAACACACTCCACCTAAATAAGCAATCATTCACTTTCACCACTTCCACCAGGAGCAGAGGAAAAACCAGCCTCAGCCATAAAAACCCCAGGAAAAGCCTCTGGAAAACAGTAAATGTTTGAGTGAAGAGCCCATTAAAATAGCACCTAGCTCTGCAAACAGGGAACATTCAGATCTCAAGAGAGGGGGATGGAAAAGCTGCTGTTAGCAATGAGGAGGACATGCTTGAGATGTCTAATCTCTCATATGAATATAATAAAAGTGTAGAAGAGTAGAGACCTGCACACTGGGTTTGTTGCTCCCAAGTGATGGTTTAATAATGGCTGAAAGGTTTCAACATTCTTTAGCTTTTCAGGGAAACAACTAGGAACAGATCTGCACTGATTCATTTGGTTAAGCTAGTTAAAGTCTATATATAGCAGGTCCATGTACAGACATGACATGACTGATGGAAAGTGAGATTGAGGCCAGATCTCAGACATCACTCAAAAGATCTAGACACTTGCAGTGACCTTTCTGGACTCCAATGAGCCCATGGGTTCTTTATGTGAGTGGAATGAGGTGGATTGGTGAAGATAAAACAGCACCCTGTCTCTCTCATGGAAACCAGTGATGCTAGCTAATCATCCTTCCAGATTGGTAGGTGTTAAGTGCTAGAAGAATCTTCGCTCACAGGTGGGAACTTCTTGACAAATTGGGAGAGAAAATTACCACAGAAACTGGCCACGTGTTCATCGGGGAGTTTGTAAAGTATCTGTAGGGACTGCATTATAACAAGCAATAAAATGTTAATAAACATGGAAGTAATTTACATTCATGAATATTTTCCTTGGATGATACATCATGAATGCATTCCCTGGTCTCATTCCATGAACAGAATTATTGGATTGTCCTTGCCACGAGGCAAATGTGTTGGATTTCCTTCAAATTAGACCAAAGTTACCGTCAATATTTCCTAAGCAAGTCCTTGGGGACACAAGGCAATCCAGATTTTTGCTCTCTCTAAGCAAATGAACCATGTACCGCCAGTTCCATGTATTTCCTGTTCTTGGTGGTTGAATCACTTTTGTAGATCCCTCTATGGAACAATTAAGGGCTCTCCCTGAGATACAAACCAAAGTACCTTTAGGGTTCTACGCAGACAAGTCCACTGTACATCCAGCCAACATTTGCCAACACACATGGACAATCCACTAAGCAAAAGAAAATACACTCGTACTAAGTATTCCATGTTGGGTACTCAAACTCTCTGTTGGGCTCTCCATAACCTGGACAACGCAAGGAATATTTAGGGTTCTAGATGGATCTGTCCAGGATACATAAACTTTTCCAAGAAAATCAACATTTTTTGCAGAGGAAAGTGTACCTTTACGTAGTATTCCATGCTCCATGTTCATTGCTCAAACATTCAGTTGTAGAGCTTCTCATAGACCCATAAAGGGCTTCTACAGAGCAGAAAGAACCTTTAGGGTTCTAGATGGATTGACTGTTAAAGGTAGCTATATGATTATTTTTTATGCTGAACTGCTTTTCTGACCACAACGACTCAACTTGCCTTCACCCTAAAACCCGTCTCGCCCAGACTCCCCGACGTCAGTTTGTTTATTTACATCCAATCACACGTTTCTGGTGGAGTTCTTTGCTCAGATGCTTGACTCACTCTGAGTAACTGAGGCTGTGTCAGGTCTGTTGAGCCCTTTTTTTCCCCCCACACACAGATGAAACCGATTTGAAACACCTTGTTGTCAGAGCTGCAGAACACAGTGGGATCCATTATTTCATTCTGGGGTTTATACCTCATGAGATCAATTCATCAGCTCTGACCTTGTGCATGACGTCAAAGGGATTTAGTAGAAGGCAGAGGAATAACATCACGTTAACTCCTTTAAAGGGGGGTAAATATTTTCTGGGTTGCTATGCATGAGGCTGTCAGAGCATATGGCTTGTGAGAATTAGAAAACGGCTACAGCGAGCGTGTTGGATTACAGTGTGTCTATATGGAAATTTCACTTTATCGCTTACTGTAGAATTTACAGCCTAACAGAGCATATTATGCCTTCTGACATTCCTAATAAGCAAGACGACTTTAATTACATCTATCTCCCATAACATTCACTGCTCCCAGTTTTAAAGCTGTATGTAGCAATGCTGTGTTATGACTTTGCCTTAATACGAATAGATTCTCGTGACCGATTCACGCAGAGGAAACTTGGTTTTGGCCGAGATTTCCTCAGAAAGCGCTCTAATGTGATACACGTCTCAGCAGGAGGCGTCTTGAACGAGACTTCACATGATCATTATGTGACAGAAGGGAAGAGCGTCACACATTCACGAGTTGTTAATGGTTTCCATTCCACATTATTCACGACTGCAAGAAAAAAGAGGCAGAGAGAAAGAGAGAACTGGGAGCTGAGGGATATTTAGCAGCAGAGGAAGGACTGAGAACAAATCCTTTATCTGAAGCTTATTTTTTTTTAAAAAAAGATCCACTTAAATAAGCTAACAAAGGAGTGACATTTCCATTCGCACATGTTTATATGTGAAGAACAGACTTATGATGTGCGATGTAAGTAAAGACTTTTTTGTTAAATGAAATCCACTGAATATCTGCAATCAGTATTCATGGTTTCAGCATTAAGCGTAATAAGATATTATAATTTTAGTCATTAGTTTGCGCTCACGATCTATAGAACAGTGTAATGTACGGTGCTGTGGGTTTTGTTCACACTTTATTCAGGTGACTTTGAAAGTATGATGAAATTATGTTAAAATCATGCGCCGTGATTTCCCATCTTGAATAATGATCCATTATCTGCTGCGCTGTTTTCTACTCAACCTTCAGCCGTCCTTGTTCTGAAAATAACGAGCCATCGTGGTGGAAAAGTCTAGCGTCTTTTGATTCGAAGTGCCCTCATTCAGTCGCACTGACCCCATTCACGGCTCTCCTTTATATCACGAGCATCCTTTATCAGCGGCCATGATGTCTATTACACGGCTGTAACCATGCCAACAAGCCTTCCACGGGCTTCCTGCGCTTACAGTGAAGAAATAGCGGCGGCCTTTCAAATGAGAAGGAATTTATCATTGATACATTTCCTTTTTGACATCAATATAAAATTCCTATTATGGAAAATTCCTATGGAATTTGCTGGTGTATTCCATTGGATTTCCATTGGATGTGGGGTTTTAAAGGGAGTATAATGTACATAATTGGGTTACACATTGAAATATAGTCTAATTCTTTGGGTTCCGAGTGTGTTTTAATGGGTTTTCCATTGAAATATGGTTCTTCAGAGTTCTTTAGGGTTCCTGGTGAATGTTTATGGGGTGCACGTTTAAATTTGGTCTGATTCTTTAGGGTTCCTCTTAGATTTTTATGCTTATACATCAAACTATGGTCTAATTCTATAGTGTTCTTGTGGAACTTCTATTGAAATATGGTTCTGTAGAGTTCTACCGGGTCCCTGGTGGATTTTGAACGTTGGTCTATAATTCCAAACAGCTCCTATTTTATTTTAATTCTTTATCCTTTGAAATATGGTCAAATTCTATATAGTGTTCATATTGGACTTTTATGGGTTATCTATTAAACGGTCTAATTGAAATATGGTCTAATTCTATTGGGTTCCAGTTGTATTTGAATGGCTTATCCATGGAAATATGGTTCTTTAGAGTTCTGTAGGGTTCCTGTTAGATTTTTATGGGTTATCCATTGAAATATTGTATATTTCCCTAGAATTATACTCTATTTCCTGTTGGATTCTATGTGTTACCCAATGAAATATGATCTAATTCTACAGGTTCTTGTGGATGTTTATGGGATACTTATTGAAACATTTGAAAATGAACATACTCCTGATGTAAAATGTGCTTGGTGAATAAACCTGACCCGAGATGTGTACTGTCTGATTTGCGTAGAAGCCGGCCGCGCCCGCCGTCATGCCCACGGCTCTGCACAGCGTGGAGGCTCTGAGCGAAGCCGTGGCTGAATTCGGCACGGTGGAGGAGGTCCTGAAATACCTGGAGCCTGATCGCTGGCAGCTCGACCTGGAGGAGCTCTACAAGCCCACATGGCACGTCCTGGGCAAGTCCTTCTTCCACCAGAAAAAAAACAGAGGTAGGAATAATCCAGAGATCCGGCTGTTCAGAGCTACACTGATGCAGGGTTCATGTGCTCTTGGAATCACTGGCTTTCGATCTAGAGGTTGATCATGAATGTTTCTTCATGAGACAAATTGGGAGCTTTCAGAAGAATTTTGATAGACGAGGTCCTGACTGTTTACTGTCCATTACGTCATTGTCATTGTTAATTTTTTTTGAAGACCTTTTAGTTGTCATAGAAACTCTGAAGCTTAAATGTGGAGTGTATTATGTGTTCGTTAGATTAGGATGCTTAGGATTAGGATAACGTTAATCTAGAATTAATCATGTCGATTTTTGAGAAGTAGGGCAATCAATGAATAACTTATCTTACAAAACAACTTCTTTATCTAATGCTGATGCATTGTTTCTTAAATAACGCTACTCAAAATGTAAAGATCCCATCCATGTTAAACAAACAAACAAACAAATAACACTTTGTACTTATCGGCTGAATGCAGGAGGATCGAGCATGTGCTGCAAAAAAAAAGAAAAAAAGGATTAAGCAAATTGTAACGGTGCATTTAATACGAATATTAAGACGAATTTTAATTTCATAAACGAATCGCTAAAACAGCAAAACACCGAATTCGTTCCACTTTTGAATAACAAATTCCTGAGTAATCCGGATCAGCTGAGGGAAGCAGTTGATTTACTGATCTTGATTCTTGACTCTAGACTTTTTGGATGTTGCTGTGTCTCAGGCCAATAATAAAAGCTGAAGTAAACAGCTGTATAAAGTCTGTGTGTGTGTGTGTGTGTGTGTGTGTGTGTGTGTGTGTGTGTGCGTGTGTGTGTTAAGGCGTGGTGGATCTGAACCTGCTCCGGGAGGAGGTCCGGCTGTACAGCTGCACTCCTCGTAATTACTCGGTGTCCCTGCGTGAGGAGTTGAAGAGGACGGACGTGATCTTCTGGCCCAGCTGCCTGCTGGTGAAGCGATGCGGCGGAAACTGCGCCTGCTGCTCCAACAACTGCTACGACTGTCAGTGCTCTCCCTCCAAAGTCACCAAAAAATACCACGAGGTACAGTACAGACTCCACCGAGCTCTCGGGTCCCACTTTCCCAAAAGCGCTCCTGGGGTGATGGCATCTTAAATATTAACATCAGTGTGGAAAATAGTTCATTAATGACTCATTACTCTACGTATATATTTTACTGTTAATTGCAGCACAATGCTCTGTAAAATGCTAAGCTAAGCTTTAATAAAATGATAAAGTACAGATTTAAGAAGCCATAAATTCACATAAAGAAACATTTATAATAATAGCCGTATAGTTTTTTATTTCCAAAAAAAAAAACGTTTACATGTTTCCGGAAAATGTTTACAAGTTTCCAAAAAGCTGTTACTGGAAATCTTTCCGGAAAATCGTTACGATTCTGGAACGTTGTTATATGGTCTTTATTTGAGCGCTTCAAACCTCAGATAGGTTTCATCGATGGGGAAAATACAGCCATGTTTTTATTTGAAAATCCCCCACAGGACGGGTCAGTCCCAATATTCCAGTGTGTTAGTGTGTAATTGTGTGTAATTGTGTGTAATCGCGTCCCGGCTCACGGATGCACAAAGCTGAGAAGACAGAACATCCTTCCTTACGCCAGCATCTTTTTTTTCCTGCATTTAAACTTTTATTATTCAGAGATTTTCATTCTCTCAGATGGAAATGTAATTATTTTACAGAATGTCATTTCTCCCTCATTCGCAGGCCTCTAACTGCTCGTTATCCTCATCTCCACTTTCACTTTCCAAACTCACCGACTTTAATGTTCGGAATTTTCATCTGATTTCATCATATTTTCATCTTATTTTTCACCCGATATTTACACGACAAGCTGCGTTTTTTTCTTCCTTATTAACTTCAAAGAGAGAAGAAAAGAGCTGCTGGATTGGGGACGATGGTTTATAGCTGCTACAGATAAAGGGAGAGCAGGAACTCATGTGTTTCGTGGACGTTCCACAACATTAAATGTAACTTTAAATGGATAAAAATCATGATGTGTCATTTATTAATAAATTAAAGGTTGTAATTGTTGGAAATGGCTGAGGAGTAAAGAGGAATGAGAGGATTTTCAGATAACAGTCATGTTTTATTTACTGAGTAAATCATGAGACTATTTTAGTTTCTTTGTATATGAAAGAAATAATGTTGTTTTTCCAAAAAAACCGACTTCGCTGTTATCGGGTCGAACTCACAGCGTGTCATTTCTGTCTCTTGGCATGGATGAAGGTCCTGATGCTGAAGTTCCGACCAGGTCGAGGCTCGCTGAAGTCGCTGACGGACGTGGCGCTGGAGCATCACGAGGAGTGCAACTGCGAGTGCAAGAACGACTGAGTGAGGAGCTTCAATGAAGAGATATTTATTCGATGGACTTTCTCGTACTACGATGTTCAAGCTGATAAAACGGAGAGATAAACTCGTTTTACGTGGACTTGGCTCCAGAGTCGGTCATCTCACAGATCTGTGGAAAAAAAAAACTTCTCCTTGGTCCAGTTGAAATATTGGGCAGGATGATGGATCATTTAACATTTTCAATATGGACAGAAAGTTTTTTTGTTTTTTTTTAAATGATCTTTGCTTTTAATTCCGCTCCAGAAAAAAGGACGTGAAAAAGCATTTTGTTTTCTGTTTTTACCTTCTGACCTTCTTCATCTTCTCCAAACCTCACTGGATTTTTTTTATGACGCTTTTGATATCGTGAACCTCTTCACAGGAGGTCGCTGTGGACCAGAGGAGAACCTCCGACTTTTACTGAACTGACTTTTTTAAATCGAGAGAGAAGAAAGGAGGACGGAGAGAGAGAGAGAGAGAGAGAGACTGTTTACGTCTTCTTCACGCTACATCTGGCTCCATGTGAAAGATGTAAGAGTCTCTTGGCATTGTCTTGAAATGGAGGCTAGGAGAACGTTCAGGGAAAGAAAAGAGTGCAGAAGAGGGTTTTTTTTCTTTTTTTTTTCTTTTTCAGTGTCCTTTCTGCAGCTCATTCATCAAGCGTCCCGTGGTGGGGTTCCAGATGAGCGCGCGGCGGCCCGAGTGAGCTCTCTCTGTAGATTCTGACGCATTTTCAGTGATGTAAATAGCCTCCTGTTCTGGTTTTCTTGAGTTTTGTATCTTTGTTTTTAGTCATGTGCCTTTTTTAATGCGGATCACACTGTCACTGTTTTCCTCTTTATTATCGTGTTAATCAGTCACGAGTCCAACACGGCCAAATCCGGCAAAATCCACAGTGTTGAATGAGCTCTTACGCCAAATAGAGGCACAAATAACGTTCTCCAAATAATCCTGTTCGCCTTTTCCCCGCTCGCGTTAAGCCTCTCAGAATCAGGCAGTGGAGTTTATATTATATATTACACTGTTAATTCCAACACAATGCTGCATAACAGCAAAAAACCAACAGTAAGCTTTAATAAAATGATCATGTACAGATTTAAGAAGCCATAAATTCACATAAAGAAACATTTAATGATAAATTTATCTCATGTTAGCAATCTGGAATTCCACAGAACAAATCCCCACAGCCTGTAAATGACCACAATTTTATACAAAAAAAAAATTCTAAACATAATAATGATTTTTTGTGTTAAAACAGAAAAACGGTAGAATACAGCAGGCTGCGTGAGAGCAGCGGGTATCTTAAGCAATTTCCCCCTGGGATTAATAAAGTTCTTTGAATCTTGAATCTTGAATCTGACCTTTACGCAGGTTGGCAGGTTTGTTATTGTTCTGCAGCAGAATTGATGAGAATTGATTTCGCTCAAGAGCAAAAAGTTTTTCAAGAAAAATTTACAAAACCAGAAATGCGAATGATGAACCGTGTTTCTGTTCGCTACACTCCGCCCCTCACACACACCCCTTAATCCAGCGCTGTAAGGGTTCCTCCAACACCGTGAGTTTCCCGGACACGGATATAGACGTGAAATAAATTGTTCACGAGTGACATTATTAAAAGTGAAAGTGATGTCATGCAGGTTAAGAATTTGTCACACTTTGGAAGCTTTCGTATACAGCTCTGTATCCTGGACTTTACAGTTACACTAATCATCGCTTCTGATTCTTCTTTCTGTCCAGCCGTCCTTTTATTTTATTTTGTTTTAAATCTCACTGGAAGTTTTATTATTTCGGATAAAACAGCACGTAAGATGTATATGTGCTTTCTAACAGCTGTCTTTATGTAGCTATTATTTAACTTCATGTGCAAAATGGTAAAACATAACGGACTGGATTTGATGCTTTTTATTGTGATGGTGTTGATGTTCTGTTGTTGTGTGTGTGTGTGTGTGTGTGTGTGTGTGTGTGTGTGTGTGTGTGTGTGTGTGTGTGTGTGTGTTTGCGTATTTGTTTGTTTGTATTATTTTCCCTGAAATTTCTCTGTATTGTTCTTCGACCCATAAACCATTAAACACAAGTTCAGACTCCAGGCTGGTGTCATCGAGGAGTTCGTCTGAGATATAGTGCAAAAGTTTGTATCCCCTGTGGTTAGTGGTTGGAAAAAGGAAAATACATCTTTATTTTATAATTTGTCTCCAAAATACTTCAGAAAGTTACATTTATAAATTTGTACATAAAATAAAGTCGAGGCATTTTAAACTCAGATGAAGTTACTAAACTTTCCCTTGAGATATAATCATTAAAACACTTCAGGAATCTTTTTATTTATTTATTTGTTTATTTATTTCTTGCATTAATGTTCGAATCTCATGCTCGAGCGTCCTGTTCCATGAGGCGTCCGTTATAAACTATGAAAAGGTTTAGTTTAGTTTAGTTCATTCACTCAACCCTTTTCCCTGAACACGTTCAGCCCCACGAAAGATCCAGAACAAGTCGCGAGTCACAGGTTCGACAGGAAGTTGCATCATCTGAATTTCCTGAAGATCAGGAGAAGAAGAAAGGTGCTTTCATTCATTCCAGTCTTCTAATCTTTTATTGTGTATCGATGATATTACGGTATTGAGTGAGCAGGTGACTCTGAAAGCTCGCCCTCGTTCCCAAAATTAAAGACTGAAATTCAATTCTTACATTTTAAATAAATAAATCATTAGAATGTCTTTAATGTCCTCATGAAGCTAGCATGAACGCTAGTTAGCCACATTTGTTAATTCTATGTTAAAAATAAACATCAGCTTGTCACTCACTCGTCTGTCCTAAAGACTTTCCTCTGCTTTCCTCTGCTGACACTGGAGACTCCTTCCACAAACAGTGCAGGATAAAAAACTTCATCACATCAGTAACGATGTGTTTTTCTTTGATGAGCAACGGGACGCTTTTCCTGCGTATTATCCGTCTTAGATAACGTAAACCATCGTCCGTACGAGTCACCGCGGACGATCTGTTACTATAGAAACGGTAACGTGTTAGAACGAGCGCATTAATATGTTGGGCTACAAGTACAATGTCGGCCTTGATGAAGGGCTCGTGTTTTGTTGTTGCGTGTTGGAAGACTGGTTAGTCTATGGAGAACTGATCGGCGCTGTGCTCTAAAGCAAACTGGGCTGACTGCTGAGTAAAAAGGTGAAAGCGCTAGCATGCTAACGTTAGCGTATGTAATCCATCACACGGTTTCTCCTCAGCAGAGGTAAAGTGGCGTCTGTCAGCTGATGCACAAGTCATCTTTCCTGAATTAAGAGCGTGACGTTCCTCATCTTTCAGCGTCCTTCCCCTCACTTCATCACGCTCAGCTCTTTGATGGAACGGATTTCGATTCGCCGTCATTCGAGACGCGTCTTTAAAACGCTTTGATCACGTTTCCTCAAAGCAGCAGGACTGAACCTCTAACGTGAGCTTTTAGATCCGTCATCTCCTCCGAGCGTCTTTCAGCAGGTCGGATCACCAGGAATGTTCATCTGGATCTGGGGGAGGAAAAAAAAAAACGAGAGAATTTTCAGCTCATCTTCTAGTGGCTCAGTCAGCACTTTAAAGCACACACACACACACACACACACACACACACACACACACACACACACTCTCTTAACTTCAGTCTTCTTCTTTGAAGTCCTTAAAAGTCCTGATCTGTCCGTCGTTTCCAGATATTATCGTTTAACAACAAAAACTCAGGTTTTCTTTTTCAGCACAAATGCAGCTTTACATCTATTTACATTTTTTTGTCTTTGTGTTGTTGTAAACTGCAGCCACCAGAAAAGAAAAAAAACAAACAAATGTCTTTTAACGAGTTCGGTGTGGGGTTTTATTTCCCATGAGTTGTTCTCGGATGAAGCGCACACACACACACACACACACACACACACACACACACACACACACACACACACAAACATTAGAAAGAGGATGTACACATACAGAACCACACACACACATTCAATGAATACACACACACACACACACACACACATTGTGTGTGTGTTTGTAATCTTTCTCCTACATGTGTATGTCTTGGTACTTGTGTGTGTACGTGTGTGTGTGTGTGTGTTACACACACACACACACACACACACTCAGTGAATACACACACACAGCCACATATTTCACAGCGTTCTCACTCAAGCACTCACACCACACAGTCATTACAGCACTCGAGTATGTAATAAAATCAGAACTTTCCGTCTCCTCTGCTGACCGTAACACTTTCCCCGCCATCACCACACCTGAAACAGGAAGTCACATGACAAGTCCAACCAATCACTGCGCAGCTCTGAGAGCGGAGCGCTTAAACACAACGCCGTGGTTCGGTGGAAGGAAACCCCAGCGCGGGGATGGGGTCAAAAAAACCCACAAAAGTTTAAAAACGACCTTCAGGACACGACCCGCGCTGAGGGAGGAGTTTATTGTGGGTTTGTTAAAGGCTCCGTTATCACTGATAATAATTCTGTAAATAAATTAGACACAATCGAGTGTGTTGTTCCTGCGGGTGATATCACAGCAACTAAAAGTTCCTAAAACCGTAATGTTGCATGAGAAGAAGATTAAATGTCTGAGACCGAATTCCCAAACTCATAACCCTTTCCTGGCAAACATCATATTTCTACACGAACACAATACGGCTCGGTTTGTGAATATAAACGCGTGTAAGTGTCTTGAATAAGCGTAGCTGGCGCTCGACTCAACCATTCTTCACCGTAATGAGGAGCTTTTATACGTAGTCACACATGCTAATGCTAATCAGTGCTAACGCATGCTATTAAACCGAATGCTGTTGATCTCACACGTACTGAACGTGAAGAAAGAATCACCGGATGTATAATTAATTTGAGAAAAGGATTGTTGCGTTGTAAAAGGATACGCATCAGACAGCTTCCCCGTGATTCACGACTCCGTTTCTTTCTGTTCAAACTGTATATTTCACGCTAACGCGCCTCTCTGCTCTCCACGACGAGTCCATCTGATGTCGGTCCCCCACTGAGAGGCGAACGAGGGAAAAGTTACGGTGGTGGCGACGGCTCTGTGAAACGATTTCTCCGAGAGCTCCATCACCGTTGTCTGTAATTGAAAGTGCATATGGATGTTTGACCGGCTCGCTCTCCGCTCGTTAATTACAGGACGCTTGCACAGTGGGTTTCCAGGAAGCGGCGGCGGTTACGGAGAAAAAATCGAAGCGATCGGGAACGCTCGAGACAGGGGTATTAATCTCTGGAGATGGGATTTTTTTGTGCTGCTGACTGCTGCTGAGCATTACTGCTAATGCCAAGCTCAGGCAGAGAGTGATCTGAGCTCGGTTATACATCGGCTCGTGGAAATAACAGCTAAACATTTACTATTTATACCACAGCGCTGTTAAACTCTGGATTCTGATTGGTCAAAAGGTGTTTCAGATTTATTTTCTTTTATAGCTCTGACAGTAGCGCAGGTTTATATTAATACGCTCGTTCTGATATGTTATCGTTTATAGCAACAGCTCATTCACAGGGACTTGCACATAACGTTTATGGAAGGAGTCTCCAGTGTCAGGAGTAAAGCTGTAACTTTAAGTTTTCGGACATTTCTCCTCGGACAGAGGAGTTTACGCTTCTTTGCGGTTCCTCAGTAAATCTGAGGTTTGTTTGTTTTATTAATCTTATTCAAGAGAGAGATAAAAAGAGAGGCTGGTGAGGGAACGACTGTTTATAGCTGCTATAACGTAAGTGAGAACAGGAATCGTTAACTATAAACGGACAAAAAATACAATGTGTCTTTCTTTAATAAATTAAATATTGTGAAGATCAGCTTTTGGTTCAGATTTACACATCTTTCATGCTACTCTTTTATCATACAGATGTCATGATGGTGATGAATACGCAGCAGGACTACACTACCCATCAGCCCCAGCACATCACATGACCACGTCACATGCGTCACTGATCACCTGTTTCCTGTTGCACCTAGTTAGTGTCGCTATTTAAGTTCTCTGCTGCCTCCCAATTCCTAAATAGTTCGAGTTATCGTGTCCCAGATCGCAGTGTGCTGAAACGAGGAGGTTCCCGGACGCTCGACTGTTTCCGGTAGATTTTCGAAGCGTGGATCTGTGAACACTTTTTCAGCTAATATTACCCACAACTCCTTGCATGAGAGGGAGAGGAGGAGTTTTGTGACGGTTTGCTTCACCGAATTCAAGTACATGTTTTAGAGCGGTGTAAATGAAACGTGGAAAAATAAATCAAGGGAATAGTGACCGTTACGTGTCCGTTATCATGTCCCAGAGCTTGCGTACTGTTTCACTACACTCTCAACAGTCAGTATCTTTTTCCTCACAAAAAGAGTACATACTTTTAGTGCATAGCGTAAGTACACGAATTGATACGCAGCGCCTGAGCGTGTGCGTCCTGAGCGTGTGTGCGTCCTGAGCGTGTGCGTCCTGAATGTGTGCATCCTGAGCGTGTGCTTCCTGAGCCTGTGCGTCTCGTTGTCTAGCTTTTGTTCTTGTTGCATGTTACTCCATGGTGTGTTTATGTTCTTGCCACGCAGATCTAGCTCTCATTTGCGTTGTTTCATGTTCATAGTCTTTGTTTTTGTGTGTTTCACAATAAAAACTCCAATCTGCACTTGCATCTGCTCCGCTGCCAATCCCTGACAGCAAATTCATTAATTAATGAGAATTAATTCTTAAAGACCGTGAAGAAGAAGCAGAAGAAGAAGAAGAAGAAAAATGACCCGAGGCTTCAGAGGTCATCTACACTCGGTAATTGATGCTGAATATTTATATTGGATGCTAACAGCACACACACACACACACACACACACACACTTTGCCTTTCTTTTCCCTCACGCCACTGAACACATTCTGAAAGTTCCTCTTGTTCTCACAGCTCTAAATTAAATCTCACACGTTCTCATAAATGAATAAAACACTGTGTGAGATTAATGTGTTGCCTTTTTTTTTCCCTCCTTAAGGGAAATTTCCTCTCTCGCACCTTCGCTCAGGCCATGACGTCGGGATTTCCCCCTTCCGATATCCCAGAATGCCCTGCAGCGACACCTCTGCCCTGCTATTCTATTTTCGCTCAACGACATAAAAACAACTGAGACACAAAACCGGCTTTATTCAGTAACGGAGCAGCGGGTCGAAACCTTTTCCTCCTCACACACATCCGTGACCAAGCTGGAACGTAAATATCACTGAATGATGTTCTTAAAACACACGGAGGAAGCAGGAATTAATGATTTCTTCATGTATGAGTCGAAGTCAAACTCTCAAAGTCGACAGATCATAAATAGCGCAGCGTGTGAAAATAATAAACCGAGCTGAAGGCTGAAAGAAACGTGGTTCGGGGGTTTTATTATTCTTTTCTTTGTGATTCTCCGGCACTCCGTGAACTCAAGGACGAAATCCGGGCTGCTTTTCTTCCTCCTAATTTCATTTAACAGCGCTATGTGGAGAACTCCGAAGAGCCGATCTAAAGGAGAGCTTTTCCTGAGTTTGGAGCCTGCGCTGAAGCGGACCTCTGTCAGACGAGAGAACCGGGAGTGGTTCTGCTCTTCTTTTTTTCCCTGCGCCATTAATTTAGAGAGAATTCTGCAGTTTCTCATGTTCGTGACAAAGCGATGAATCAGACCACCCACTCCTACACCGCGCTGTGTTTTACTGCACGACGAGATTTGGCGAAACTCGACGACAACACCTAAATCGAGTCTTAAATCGAGAAATAGAGGTGATTGTATGTCGATTGTACAATATCTAGCTAGCTATACAGTCAGGTGTATGTATACAATTATAATTCAATTTAATTTTATTTGTATAGCACTTTTAACAATGGACATCATCACAAAGCAGCTTTACAGAAATAAATACATTCAGGATATAAATTTTAAATTTATGAATTTATCCCTAATGAGTGAGTACTTAATCCTGTACCTTCTTCACCTCTTCACCCTGGAACAGTAAGATTACAGGGTGAAGAGGTGAAGAAGGTTCAGGAGTTTAAGTACTTGGGGTCAACAGTCCAGAGT
>CM074951.1:1211947-1226945 GCA_037577455.1 Pangasius macronema
AAACACCAAAGTACTGACTGCACAAGGACAAATGCTGTATTTGATGCTATAGACCACAAGACTGGAAAACATTATCAGTTCAGAAAAAAAGCTCTTCCCTGGTTTAGATATTACACAACGAACTTTTACCAAGTTGTCAGAGTTAATGGAGATTCTTCAGAACAGAAAAGTGCACACTGGTTCCCTCAAGGTCCAGTTTTAGGTCCGCTATTATTTTCTCTTTGTTTTCTCTATTTTCCGTGTACTTCCTGTTCTGTTTAGCAAAATTCAGACATGACAAAAATAGAAAAGACTCAAGTCATGACAAGATGTTCCGAGCAGAAACACTTTCCTACTGCAGAAGCTCCAAATAGGAGCATTTTGGAAAAACACCACAAAAGCAAACTACTGACTATAGATAATCAGGACATCATTTTCTTAGGCTCCATATCCTTCATTTTGAATTTTTTTAGCTTCTGTTATCCTCCTGAAGGTCCAACATGTTCTCACGCTTGCAAATTCACATAAATAATTCACATAAATGTTTCCCTTTTGGTACTGTTAGATGTTAAGCGCAGTATTTCACGCTGTTGTCCACGAGACTGGAAAGCACGAGAGTTTTAGATAGAAAAGTTCTTGACACTAAATCTATAATAAACTGTCTGACAATGTCTAAACAGTGACAATTGCCTCGAAGAAGTAATTAAGTTTTGAGAAAAAAAAAATGCAGTAAGGTGTCCCACAAGGTTTGGTTTTAGGCCCAATATTATTATCTTCTTTTTTCTTCTCTATTTGCATGTACTGCTTACAAACTTCAAGACAGGTCAATGACAAAATGCTCGGATTAGAAACACGTTCCTGGTTGTAAACACTACTGACCATGAGACCGAGAGACGAGTGGTTGACTACCAACCGGTGGAAGATCCTGAAATTTCTACAAAACTGCAGGGAGTTCTTCTTACCTAAAATAATTTGGTGAAAACGTCGTCAGTTCCAGCCATGTTATGTTTATGATTCCTCTGGGGCCAACAGTGGCAGCCAGTTATTGAAACACATTGTCAAGGACTGCACGCTAACAAGGCTGGAAGTTGGCCTGAAGTTCGTCTCCATCAAATATTTAAAAACCCAGGGCATGTCCACAAAACACACACACACACACCAAATAATCAAAGAGAAATAGTTTGTCAGTGTTAATGGAGATTTCTCATAGCCTACAGTGCAGTATGGTGTCCCACAAGGTTTTGTTTTAGGCCCACTATTATTATTATTATATTTTTTTCTCTATATATTCACCCCCTGTAGACATGTACTGTAACTAATAAACATAATATTAGGCTTCACTTACACTTAGCAGTTTTTGGTTGGATTTAGTGGCATATCTAAATGATGCGATGCACCATTCTGTTCAAAATGTGCAAAATGTTAGCATAACAAACGTCTCAAGAAGTAGATATAACTATGTAGTGTGTAGTGTCAAAACATAGTGTATGCAGCATGATTTGAGACACAGCCGCACAGTTTTTGAGATTATACTGTTTGAATTAATATGATTAATGTGATCTGATGTGATTTTTTTGTTAGCTGACTCACTGCAAGCGTGTTCTTGCTGCTCAAATGAGATCAAAGACAAGGCAACCATGCCACTGGGAAAACACTGTGCGTGTGTGTGTGTGTGTGTGTGTGTGTGTGTGTGTGGAACAGATCCGTGCACCAACTGACAACATTCCTCAGCAAATTTCATTTCAGATCAAAGGAGCCCAACCCAAATAAAACATCTGTCCCAAAATATCAAACTGGCTCCTGCGAGAGTTCCTGAGCGAGCCGGACGCAGCTGGACATCGCTCACATCGTCACCACCATTAAAGAGGTCGTGACCTGAGGAAGTAAATGTGTATATAAGAAGAGTTTGGCGTGTCTTTAGGCTCAAAGGGACAGAGGCAGATGGAAGCGAGGTTGCTGCGATGCGGCAGATCTGTTACCCTGCGATAATACTGATAAAGCAACACAGCTGACCACCCACTCCTCTCACGGTCTAGACGGAGCATGTGATCAAAGCTGTCATAACAACAGAGATATGTGGGCGTGGCCCGGCGAGAACTGACTAAAAGCAGCACAGTTGTGCACGGTCCCACTGCTACTCTTCGTGATTTAGACCATGATTTAATTCTGTTGTCTTTGTGAAAACAGGAAGTCAGACTGACGGCGCGTTCAAGTGCGTGACTGATTCACACGACAGCCAATGGCGTTCAAGATGCCACACCTCTGCCCAATCTAAACAAATCTGACCGTAGCTTAGAGGAATAACAAATGGCCATCTTCACCCACGCCGGTCCACATGAACCAGGAAGATATCCTAGATCAGGGTTTTGTGAACCCCTAGTGGTTTGTGGTGGTATTGCAAGGGATTCGTGAAACTATGATGGAAATGTCAATAATAATTTAAGTTAAATCTTAATAATATATATATGTTTTTTTTTCAAGTGAAAAACTAAATTAATTGAAACCATTCATTCTTTATGATTTTACTGTAACTGTAACTGTCTCCTTTTTCAATATCCTGATCTGTTCAATCTGTTCAATATTAATGACTCTTAGGCTGCTAGCTTATGAATATTAATGAGCAGTGGGCGGGCCTTAAGTCTGAAAACAGGCTGTGAGTTGGAGAGGCGTAGAAGTCATTATATGACAATTAATGACAAATATAGAGGAATGAGTTTCAGATTTTTATAGACATTCAGGTCCTATAAAAAAAAATACAAAATATCCCTGAAACTTATAAACTTAGCTTGTTAATCAGGACATAAAAATAATTGCACGTAATTTTTCCCCCAAAATTCATACCTGTTTCCGCCAATAAAACATATGTTCACGGTATTCTTTTTTTTTCTTTTTTACTAACTCTGTTGGGTCACATGACTATATGACATGAGATGGATATTATTTGGGTTATTTGGAGGTTGTGCATATTAATGCTAATGATTAATGCTAATAATCTGGGCATAAAAAAAGAAGAAGAGGAAGTAGAAGAAGAGTAAGGAGTCTGTGTTTAGCCTGTTCTCCCTGTTTGTATTTTGCACGTTCTGTTCCTTCTGAAATGTCGATTTTCTAATTTTATTTGTCATCATAAAACTCCATTATGGATTCTTAACCACGGGCCGTGCTAGCCAGATACAGAACCGAACGAATAAAATGAGTAACTGCTGAATACATAGAGACTGAGTAAAATATGAAAAAGAATTAAAATCATTACAGTTAAAACCCGAAATAAATTCCTCTACAATTTCTGTGATCGTATTTTTCTGTGTTTGACTGGCTCGAATTTCTGCACTTCTCAATTACACTAAGGTACCACGACACTGCAGTCTCTTTGTCAGTCGCTCATGTAAAACCGCTAAACCATGATTACCCATAATCACCTGTTGTGGGTCTTTAAAAAACACTTAATGACTTCTTTTCCCCAATAAAGCCGTAACACAAACCTCAGGCATACGATTACAGCGCTGAGCCGAGCGGACGGCAGTAAAGGAGCGGCTCATCCAAAAATGAACCCAGACTTAGTCAGGACATGTTCACCGTCTGGCGTCTGCTTCTTTGGCTCTGCGCCAGAGACACGATTAGCTAAGCTAATGTTGCTAACAAGCCATGGAAGGTTAGAGCCACCGGTTTAGCTTCAATGTTGGGGATTTTCCGGTTGCTATTAAAAACCTCCAACATCCAGTTCAGCCTTCTTTTATAAGAACGGAGATGAACTCTGGATTCTGATTGGTCAGAAAGTGTTGATTAATTTTCTGTAACAGGACCTGTGACAGTAGTGCAGGTTTATACTAACGCGCTCCTTCCTGTACGTTATCGTTTCTATAGTAACAGCTCATTCACAGGGTCTCGTATGGCAGATGCTCCACATAAACAGTGTGTAAAGTGATGTTTTCTGGAAGGAGACGTTTATTTAAGATTTAACATTTTTCTCCATTTTCTCACACACTCAGAGGAAACGCTATCTGCTCTCTTCTGCATTGTACTTGAGTGTCTGCGGGGACTAACCGATCACAGCGACACTAACTGTCCCCTCTCGCTCATTCGGGGAGGGTGGGTGACACCACAGTCACCCTGTGTACGGATATGGCTGTGGCATCGCCGGGATTCGAATCCGCGACCTCCCAACAACAGTTGCATCACTCAGGAGCCTAAAGATGTAACTTTATTTGGCACATTTTCTCTCTCTCTCTCTCTCTCTCTCACACACACACACACACACACACACACACACTTTCTCTCTCACACTTTCTTTCTCTCTCTCAATGATGATGATGATCAGTATGTGGAACATCTGCGTCCTCCAAGAGCCTTAATCAAGTCTGGGCACTTGATCAACTACGTCCTCATTAATGACCAGATTAATCAGTGTGTGAGACCATCCTGTCATCTCTCGTGTGTGTGTGTGTGTGTGTGTGTGTGTGTAGTAGCTGAGCATGCAACACATTACACTTTCAATTATACTCACACAGGGACAGTAATGGGTCAGTTGTGTGTGTAACTGTGTGTGTGTGCGTGTGTGTAATTCTGTGTGTATATAGTCAACGTAGCATGCAGCATATCGCAGTCTTGATTTAACTCACACAGCATCAGTAATGTGTCAGATGTGTGTGTGTGTGTGTGCGTGTGTGTGTGTGTGTGTGTGTGTGTGTAATGTCTGTCCCAAAAATGGTGTCAATAATTCTGAAATGAGTTGTCGAATCGGCTTTTGTCCTGGAAGTGTGTGTCGCTGAAGGTTAAAGGTCAGAGAGCAGCGCTGTTTCTCTCCTCTCGGTAATTACTTTTGGAGGTCAGACAATCTGAGACAAGGTCACTGCTGTGTGTGCGTGTGTGTGTGTGTGTGTGTGTGTGTGTGTGTGTGTGTGTGTGTGTGTGTGTGTGTTGAAAGGACGCCAGGCATCTGGACGTGTGTTGATTAAAGCAGTAAAGTGAAGTTAAAGGAACTTGCCATGGATGAATCCAGTGTTTATTATGACTAGTGCGTGTTTTATTCACTGATTAAAGAACAACACTCTGATCTGAAACGCCTGGAAATATAATACACTAATGTCCTCTATCAGGAGAGAAAACAACCGAGCTGATGGAGCTCGGGCTTTATCTGCCTCACACTTACCCCACTCGAGAGAGAGAGAGAGAGAGAGAGAGAGAGAGAGAAAGAAAGAAAAACAAATGAATGAAAAGAAAGAACAAACTACACTCTTTAGGAAAGAAAGAAAGAATTCACTCAATGAATAAATAAATAAATTTATATATATATAGGAAGAAAGAAAGGAAAAAAGATAGAAAGAAAGAAACAAACAGGTGTAACATTTATGGAAGGAGTCTCCAGTCTCAGAGTTTTGTAACAGAGGGAAAGTGAGAACAGGAAGTAACTTGTTTCATCAACGCCACACAACATTAACACAACTATAAATGGATAAAAATGATGGTGTCATTCTTTAATTAATATAAAAACGTAAGTATTGGTAGATAGCTGCGGTATAATAGGAATAAAACACTTATAAGGAAATAATCAGCTGTGAGGTGGCCACAGTTCCTCTGCTCCATCACACCACCCTGCTGATTGTTTTCCTCTAACTGCACCACACACACAGTGTTTTATTCCTTACACAGCACGTCACTTCCATTAGACCTCCATTATAAGTGTTCAGGGAGAGAAAGAAGGACAGGAGGACAGGAGGATGGAAGGATAGAAGGACAGATGGATAGGAGGATGGGAGGACAGAAGGATAGGAGGATAGAGGGAAAGGAGGATAGAAGGATGGAAGGAAAGAAGGATGGAAGGATAGAAGGACAGAAGGATAGGAGGATAGAAGTATGGAAGGATAGAAGGATAGAAGGACAGAGGGATAGGAGGACAGGAGGACAGAGGGAAAGGAGGATAGAAGGATGGAAGGATAGAAGGACAGAAAGATAGAAGGACAGGAGGACAGAGGGAAAGGAGGATAGAAGGATGGAAGGATAGAAGTACAGAAAGATAGGAGGATAGAAGGATAGGAGGATAGAAGGATAGAAGGACAGAAGAATAGGAGGACAGAAGGATGGAAGGACAAGAGGACAGAAGGATGGAAGGACAGGAGAACAGAAGGATAGGAGGATAGAAGGATAGGAGGATAGAAGGGTAGAAGGACAGATGGATAGAAGGACAGAAGGATGGAAGGACAAGAGGACAGAAGGATGGAATAGAAAGACAGGAGGATGGGAGAACAGAAGGAAAGGAGGATAGAAGGATGGAAGGATAGAAGGACAGAAAGACAGAAGGATAGAAGGATGGAAGGATAGGAGGACAGAAAGATAGGAGGACAGAGGGATGGAAGGATAGAAAGACAGGAAGATAGAAGGATGGAATAGAAAGACAGGAGGAGAGGAGGACAGGAGCTTTCCGACTTTCCAAAACCGGGTTGTTATTTTGGGAGGACAAATTTCACACTCATTTTCAGCCGCCACTAATTACAGGTTAAATTTTCGGCGTCTCCATTACGGACGGTTAACGATCGAGTGATTTCAGAGCAGGTTCAGGTTTCGGGGAATGAAAAGACGTACAGTACGGCGGCGCGCACGAGCCAGACCGACATTCCAGGCTGACTTTCATCTCATCATCTCATTATGTCAGCAATCTGAAACCCAAAACCACAGCAGTGTCTTCTCTCAATCTCTTCTAATGATTCAGCGGATTCGCGGAGCAGAGATTAATAATGACTCACAGCTCCTCCGGTGCTTATTAATCAGAATCAGAAGCTCTTTATTCAGCACTCACGCAGGACTCGGGAGAGCAAGCACGTGTTTCAGACGTGCAACTACAGCACGTGTATACGACACGTTCATGTCGTACGACAAAACAACGCTCCTGGTAACATTATCGTTTCTGTAGTAACAACTTAACAAATGTGTTTTAATCTGTAAGGAGATGTTTATTCAACATGTCTGGAAGGAGTCTCCAGTGTCAGCGCTCTGTAACAGTCAGAGGTGAAGCTGTAACTCGAGGTTTTCCGACATCTTCAGGACAGACGAGTTTACGCTTTTTGAAGTTTCTCGGTAACGTGACAAGCTGCGATTTTTGCTTCGTTTTGTTTTTGTCTTATTATCTTCCAGAGAGAAAAGAGAGAGGGAGCGAACGCCTGGTTAGAGCTGCTGTAACGTAAGCAAGAACATGTTTCATGGACTTCCTGCAACATCAAATGGATAAAACGTGCAACGTATCGTTCGCTAATTAATAAAAAATGATCATTGTTCACATATTGCTGTGGTATCAGTGGAATAAAACACTCTGGGATGTGCTGTTAGAGGAAAATTATCAACCTCGGGGTGATAACAATAACTTCATCACACCATCCTCACTGCAGAAAACGGTCTCTTAGCGAGGGAAGATATCTTAAATAAAGGAAAAATTATCTCATTTTTCTCAGTTTTATAACAATTAAAAGATTATTAAAGTTATTTCTAGACATGTTTATTCATTATAAGGAGAGATTCTATACGCAAGAAAACTTTTACTTTAGTTTAGTTTTAAATTTAGTACTCAAAACAAACCAAATAAAAAAGATTGAATAAAAGAAAGAAAGAACTCACACTAAAGAAAGAATGAAAGAAAGAAAAAAAGAAAGAAAAACACTTGAATAAGAGAAAAAGAAAAAATAATGACCTACACTCATACTAAAGAATGAAAGTAGTACAATCATAAAAAATAAAATAAAATTAAATAAATAAATAAATAAATAAATAAATAAGTATTAGCCACATTTACTCATTTTGAAGTGTTTTTTTTCGAGTGGCAGATCATTTTAATTTGCTTCTCTGTAGAAATAAACGAATGGAATAAGACCATTTGGAGCTGTGAATGAAGAGAAATGTCTAATAAAGAGGAATCTGAGTTGAACTTCTTCAGGTCTTCCCTCGTTATTTTACCTGCTTTGATGTTTTGCAGCGCTCTCGCTGCGTGGGTTCAGAAAGCAGCTCGAGATTCACCTCAGAACGGCTCACTGATGTGAAACGCAATTAATACTTAATACACACTTGTGAATATAGAATATAAAAACTTTCCCTGCTTCACAAACACCTCGCTCAGGTGACGTTACAGATCATATTTATACCACAGGTTCAGAAGCACACGAGGAGAGCCAAATGACACAATTATATTAAATATAGTCAAATTTATCTCGTGTTTCATATTATACAACTAAAATAAACCAAATATAAGATTACTGAACCTAGCTTTAAGTTTCAAGCTTATAATATTCTTGCTCTATTAGCAGATAATCCTGTTTCTTTTAAAAATAAAAGAAATAAAACTGTCTTTTAGTCTCTTAGTGTGTTTAAAATCTTCTCTTAAAACTTATTTCTTTTACTTGATTACTTTGTTTTTTGTTATTTTATTATTATTATTATTATTATTATTATTATTATTATTATGGTTACTATTATTGTTATTAATAATTGAATTGTATTTGATTATTAAAGTTTTTTTGATACATGTGACTCGAGGGGTCTTTTTAAAGCTGCTATATAAAATAAAGTTTATTAATAATCTTATATTCAGTTTATTGGAATCTTCTAACAGGAAACACTCGATAAATCTGACTACATTCCAGATCATTTCGCTTGTGAAGATGACGTGTTTTGCAGCTCAGGACGGAAAGACAAACTGTTCATTTCGCTAAATAATAAAAGAGGTTGTGTTATATAGTCCAGTGGCCTTTAGGAAACAGCAGCAGGACAAATCACTGAGGGGGGAAAAAGCATAAATATCAGGTCATGTTAGAATATATTCCCTTCACCGTAATCTCATTCCAGCCCTGGTCTGTTCTCCGCAGATTTATTTATCAGTCCGTGCTAAAGCACTAGCGAAAGGTGATAAATATATCTTCAGTTGGGCCGATCGAGCCTGCTGTCCGTACGCCCGGCTTTAGATGAGATTCATGGTTCAGTCTGGATAATAGAGTCCTAAAACCTACGAGTTTTATTTCTCCTCTCCTGCCAAAGGCATTTCCTCTCCGACACGTCAGACGTGCTTTACAGCTGCTCGCTGTTTCAGACGCCGTAATCTTACACAAGCTTTAGGAGAAATACGCCGGGAGATAGACAGATCTAACCGGAGGAGTCAGAAGCTCCGGTGCTTCAGAGAGGGGAAAGGAAAAGAGGAAACATTGCTCTGAATATACTGGATTATAGAAATATAAAATCACAAATAATGTATGTGGACAAATAAATAGATGTGAGTATTTAACGTACTGGAATCATTTTTAAACCTGTATTACTGAATCTAGAACAAAAATAATAGCTTACTTAGATAACTTAGCACCTAGTGCCCACTTTACATTTCTCCAGTTGCTCAGACTAGCATAAAAAAGGACGCAGACTAGCATCTCAAAAGAACTTACACTAGCATATTAAAAGAACTTAGACTCTCAAAGGTACATTAGCCTACTTCTAGCATACCTACAAATACTAAAAAAGTAAACTAGTGCTCTTCATAACACTTAAACTAACATATTAAAGGTACATCAATGAAATTTTATGCTAGAATATGTATAAATGTTAGCATATCAAAGCTACACTAGTGTACGTCTCTCCGTGTACTTAGCCTAGCATGTCAGAGGCAGTTTTAGTTCAGGTTTATTCTAGATACTTACAAATGCTAGCATATAAAAGGTGCACTAGCATGCTAAGACTACGACTGTTCTTTATTCTACAAAACACATCCTAACTGGCTTTTACTCAAAAATAAATTAATTAATTAATAAATAAATAAATAAATAAAATTATGCTTATGTATTTTTAATAAATCATCCCCTTTCTCTGCTTCTCGAGTCCAAAGCCTGATTCCCTGAGACCTACACACTAGTCATTAATATTCATAAACACGCCCCCAGTGCTCATTAATATTAATTAGTTGGGGTTATAGAGAAGTTTAGTAGCTAATATTAGCACTAACATCGCACTTTGAGAGCTACTTGTGTGTTCGATCCCAGATCGTTGCTGAATGGTAGAGCGAGCATCAGATTGAACACTCTCTCTCTCTCTCTCTCTCTCTCTCTCTCTCGTTTAGTTTTCTCATAAGAACTAAAATGGATAAAAATAAAATTAATCAGATTTTTTTTTCCGTGTGTGTGAACTCTTGAACTGTTTATTTTATCTGTATGGCTTAAAGACAGAGTCCATCTCAGGTCCTCGAGTGACCTCTCAGTGACCCGACGGCTTTCATTAAAAACCCATCAGATAGCGCCTGTGTGGTTTCCAGGACGGATTAATAAAAAACGAAAAGAAAAAAAAAAAACGAGCAAAGGATTTCCTCTGATGTTTCATTGCGATAAACGCACCTCGGCTTAATCGTCAGATTTCAGATGAACTTCTTCTTCATGCTTCAGCGTCCCAGAACCGTAACGTGGGGTTTTGGCTATTCTCAAGCGATTGTTCGATTATACGGACGACGGATCAGACTGAACAGGGCCGCGATGTCCCGGTGAACGCAGCGTGTGTGTAAGCTTGTGTACTGATTAAAGGAAGGAAAGAAAGGGAGGACAGTGATGAAGTGCTTTTCTCCTCCTCCTTGCTAACTTCATGTCCCACCTGGACGATCAAGCTCTTAACTGGGCCGCGTCCAGGGGGAACCTCTCCGACGGCCACTCGGCTCATTACACACTCTGCTCTTATTGTTAATAAAAGCAATCTTTTTCATTTTTGCTTCGGTTTACACAAACGAGGCTAAAGAGTAGAGAAAGGAAGTGCTTAGCATTGGCATTAGCATCTGCTTGTGTTTCGTCTAATGGCCACTTTGTGCAAAGATTCATGCTATAAATCTAAAAATATCGGTTTCTATGTTACTAAATAAGTCAAAATAAGTCAAAAAGTACTCCACTCATAAACAACACATGAGGAGAAAATGTGCTAAGGTAACTTTTGCTCATTTGCTCACATTATCTGGCTATATTTACCTAAGTTAGTTTCCTTTGCTAATGCCAGGTTAGATTAGCATAGATTCCAGTCAAGTTCTAGCTGATGGTGACTATTATTTATTTACAGAATATTTTAATTCTCAGTAACTGATCAGTGAAGTATGTAGCATTAGTCATGCATATGAATAGCAGACTTGTACAGACTGAATAAAGCATCATGTTGACAAAAGAAAAGAAAATTTAATAAAATAACAATATGTAGAAAATCTAGTCTGGAAATCATTCTTACCATCATCCATTTTATTTAATGATAACTTTATTTTCGCACTCAGAATGTTCCAGTAATTCGACGTGCAAAATATTTCATGCGGCGGCGCTTTAGTGTTTCAGTCTATCCAGCTTTCTCTCCTGTACGCTCTACTCATACAGATCATCTTTAATGCTAATACCACCGTCGATCTCATCACGCTCGTCATCTCATAGATCGCTAACTAGCCGAGCCGAGGCTCTGCCATGGGTAACTCAGCCGCATTGCATTCTGGGACTTTGAGTCCAGTTTTGAGTGGAGACCAACTTCTAAACTACAAACTGTACAGGGAGTGAAAAAAGAAGAAGTTTTGGTTTAAGAGTGAAACCTGATGTATTGATTCATTCTCGATCAGAAATACTGATAGTGGTTTCAATGATTCATTCGCTGATTTTTTTAGGGTGCAGAAGCTAAAAGATTCATTGGAAAATATCACAGGTGGGAACAAGCTAATGTAAAATAATAACTGGGACTGGAATTAAAAAAATAATCCAGTCACTATAATGAGCTGCTAATTGATTATGTATCTTCTAAACTCAGTGTAACTAAAGGGTTAAAACATTTGGAGGCAAATAAGACAAACCCGGTGATTCATTCGTCACGGCCTGAGGAATGATTCGTTTTCCTATTGTTTTTTTTTCTTTTCTTTTTGATCATTTGATCTGAGATCTGTGATTTTCTCCAAGATGCAGCATTCTGTACAGCCTTGAGCTACATATGACTTTCATTATTTATCATGCATGCTGTAGAAAAGCATCAGGGGAAAGAAAAGAGAGAGAGAGAGAGAGAGAGAGAGAGAGAGAGAGAGAGAGGAGGGGAGAAATATGGCCAACACATTGCTACTCAGCTCTGTGAGCCTTTGATCCGCCGTCACCTTCGATCTTCAGCATTACGAAAAGAGAAAGTCATCACTCCGTGCTCTGGTGCGCTGCCGAGGCTCGGTTATAATCTCTCTTCCCAAATCCAGCTTTAAATATTCAACTCTTCACTTTCCGTGTATGACTGCACGCAAAAACACTCACTTCGAACTCTCGAGGCATGAGAGGATTGATTTAATCAATTAAATATTTATATTTTTCACAGAAACAAGATCAAATCAGTTCATGATCTGTTCGCTCTCGTTTTCAACATTCTTTTTCCCTTTTTTCCATTTTTCTAAATCCCTGCTTAAAGAATTAGTCACTTTAACTTCCAAGATTGAGATTATAAGCCTGTTGAATCAGAATCAAATGATGTTAAAGCACCCAACATTAATACAGATGCTGCAAACTGAACGTTTCCATAAACTGAACCATCTGACATCTGAATAAACTTATATAATAAACAAGAAATGTGTTTTCACTGATTGACTAAAGAGAAATACAAATTACATCATCACGTGTGTGAGTTTACAAAGAAGTGATGCCCGATTTGTGAATGAATCATTCTTTTGAAACGATTCTTTTGAAACGATTCTTTTGAAACGATTCTTTTGAAACGATTCTTTTTTAAACGATCAGTCAAACCGCTTCACAGTTCCATCAGAATCAAACAAATCGATTCTAATACAATTCTAACAACATGACTTCATAAAACCGAAACACAAAACACCACACAGTCCAACATTAACAACAAATTTTCATTTATTCTCTTTTCTGCCTGAATGAAGTCATTTCTTTTTCAATGTTTCATGCTTGGGCTGATTTCAGATTCAGTGACTTCAGCCCAAAACTGACGTTAATATTTACAGTAGGAAAGTTAGGTGTATTCAGAGTCGGGTTGCGCAGCTGCCATTCAGACCATCCAGCCTTCGCCGAAGCCAGGGTTTTCGTGTGTCAGAGTTACGCCTGAGGTCTGAATACTGATGTGCATAATTTCAGGATTAGATCTTCACTGTACATGTTTAACGCTCGACTCTGCTGTCTTGGTGTCTCTGCGCTCTGAGCCCTGATGAGCGAATCAAAACGAGCCGCATGGTTTTAATAACGCAGGCAGATATAACCATAAACGACACAATCGACTCGTTTAGTGACCTGAACATCATTGGTGTCAGACTCTAAGGACTGAAAACCTGAGAAACGACAAGCGAATGAACCAGAACCAAGATCCAAAGATCCTGAACTCTCCGATTCGAACGTCATCATTCAACTCACTCACTGAGGTGAATCAGCTAGGCGAATCTTCTTCTCAACTTTACTCACGCTTGTTCTGTGTTTCACTCAGGACGCCATGACACGCTGATTGATCCTGACAGAGCAGAAGTGTCAAAGTCAGTCGTGATTTATTTATTAAAGAACGACACCTCGTACTTTTCCTTTTATCCTTACAGTTAATGTTGTATGAGACAAAAACATGTAGCTTGTTACGCATGTTACTGAGAAAACACAAACAAAGAAGCGTAAAAAATCCTCCGTCCCGAACATGTCGGAAAACGTAAAGTTACAGCTTACAGAGCGCTGACACTGGAGACTCCTTCCAGAAATGTTTTCTCCTTACAGAAAACTTCACCATGTGGAGCGTGTGCTGTGCGAGTCCTCGTGAACGAGCTGTTACTATAGAAACGATAATGTATTAGAGCGAGCGCGTTAATATAGACCTGCGCTACTCTCAGAGCCGCTGTTATAGAAAACTAATCAACACCTTCTGACCAATCAGAGCGGAGGATTCACCAGCCCACTGTGTTTGCTCGTCCTCTCACTGCGGAGATGAAAATAAAGCTGGTGGGAAAACGAGAGCAGAACGAACAGCGTGTTCCCCAGAGAGAGCACTGCGAGGTCTCTGATTTTCCGGAAATTTCCGAGTTTATTCTGATTTTATGGTCAATCCGAAGTGTCTAAAGCGTGCGTCTTTTAGCTAATATAGCTAGCACAGTATAGATGTTTATGGCCACCAGTTTAGCATCGTGCAAGCTGCATATCAGAAGGAAAGGATTAATGCCTCTTAATACTGATGTACGTCAACAACATTGATCAGTACCACTAATTGAAAAAGATCTTTTTGGGAAAAATAAAAAGATAAAAACAAATAAAGGAAAAATAAGATCACAAAATACAGATAAGGAGCAGTGATGATGAACTGGTGGCCCTTTTTTCACAAACTCATGAAAGGTGAAAAGTAGGAAGACGCTGCCACCTAGAGGACGAGTGAGACTGCTGAGGCTGATGATTAGTGTAATAATCACTCCACGACCCAGACTGTGTGTGTGTGTGTGTGTGTGTGTGTGTGTGCGTGTGTGTGTGAGTGGGTGGATTCTTCTTTCTAATCACACCGAGACATTTTCCGCTTGAGGAGTGTGCTGCAGTCTGCACCCTTATTAGTGCTCATTAAACACTTTCAGCATTAATGACCACATACTCGAGTGTGTGAAAGACAGGGAGTGAAAAGGAGGATGAGTGTGTGTGTGTGTGTGTGTGTGTGTGTGAGAGAGAGAGAGAGAGAGAGAGAGAAATTTCAAGTTACAGATATAGCAAATTTACCTCTTTTGCAATTATTGTTCAATTACTGTCTATCGCACACACACACACACACACACACACACACACACACACACAAACACACACACACACACACACACAGAGATTAAGCTTGTAGCATACACACACAACCACAACCACATGTACATTAATGCATGGGTACACACAAGTGCACTCTCTCTCTCTCTCTCTCTCTCTCTCTCTCTCTCTCTCTCTCTGGCAGTTTATCTGCCCTTTATTCTCTCCATCCCCCTGTCTGTCTCTCTCTATGTCTGTCTGTCTGTTTTTCTCTCTCTCGCTCTCTCAATCTCTCTGTCTGTCTGTCTCTTTGTGTG
>CM074951.1:1232087-1242971 GCA_037577455.1 Pangasius macronema
ATATTATACATGATGTTAAACATAACAAATATAAGAAATTAATTAAATTGAAAATAGCAGATGTAAATATGTAAATAGTAATACATGCAAGTCCATTAATGCTTAAATATTTAGTAACGTTTCGTTTAAAAAATATGTACATTTTGGGGCTACAATATCTGTATATTGAAATATATATATATATAAAATAGCGAACTAATCCTCTGAAAATGGATCTTAATATTAATATATTAGTATAATATTAATGGGAAAATTTTAGATTTATTTTACTCATTGAGATTTTAGGAAATAGTTAAAGGCATTTTAGTAATTTTTACATTTTTACACTTGATAAATTTTTGTTATTTTTTTTTTTAAATGAATAGAAAAAATGATTGAGATTGATTTTCTTTATTTTTATCTTCTTTTTTTTTTTTAATTCACAAACTTATCCCTTATATGAGACTTAACTAAAGATTATGAAAATAAAATCTTTTTTTGCTCAAGGTTTTTCATTTTTGGAAGAAAAATATTTTGTGATTAAATTTTTTTCGCAAATTGCCTTGATCACGATTAGGAGTGTGTTAGTGTGTGTGTACATAACAGATTTTATACATATCTATTAAAAAAAAAATTTCAAATAAAATTGAATAAACAATCTGAAAGATGATTAATAATTAACTGATATTATTGACATTTTAGGAAATAATTAAATCCTTTATTTTCAGGAATGCAGTAATTGTTTTTGTACTAAAAAGCTTTAAAAATGATCATTTTATTCTAATTAAAATAATATTTCTCGCTCTTTAATCTGTTTCAGATCCAGACGTTTTGGGCGGCCATGAAAGAGGGGGGCGTGGTGCTCAATGAACCTAAACGTAAATTTATTTAATTTTTTTTCTCTTTTGTAATTGACCTGAAGCTCAGAATAAAGATCTGAATAAACATGCTTGTGTTGTTTATTTTATTTTATTTTAATTTAAGTAATTCATTAGTTAGAGTTGTTTGGGATTTCATGCGTTATAGTTTGTAGCATACAGTTATATTCGCATTATATTTTCAAAAGAAATATAACAGCATTCATCTTAATCTGATCAGCTGAGAAGCAGTTCACTAAAACTACTTTAATAAATCAAACTATTTTAATAAATTTATATTTATTTTTAGTACAGCAAAGATGCGCACATACTGTAGATACATCAGGGATAAAACTGGAAAGAAAAAAAGATAATACATATCTGGGTTGCCAGATTACATATTAAAACCTTACGAATTAAACGAAAAGTTAAATGATTTTTCCATCACCATGGAACTATAAATACACTGATTATCTGGCAACCCTGTTTGAAATGCATGTGTAAAAGATATTACATTTCCAGATCAGACAGAGAAAAAAAAAAAGCAACAGCAACAGTATTTATTACCTGATCTCTGATCTGATATCAATAAAAACAGCATCAGGATTAACTGAAACGAACATGGCACTTTTATGCTTGCTAGTTTTCCATCAGGATTTGTTTTCTTTGTCATCATCGCAGCACACTGTACGGATTTAATCCAGCTGTTTGTTCGCAATATGATGACTTTGGTTTCAATCTGGCAACCGTCTGCATGTTTAACACACAGCATAGTATTAAAAAAAAATACTGCATGGAAATAAAAATACAGTGACACATTCACGCATAATAAATACCCAGGTGATATAACTCATCATAAAGCGTCATAAAGCATGCTTCAGGCAGCAACAGCTGGAACACGACTCGCATACCGAACAGACAAATCATACACACTACATACACGTATATTATATAAAAACATCTGAAAGTTTCTGAAACGTGACATTTTGGTCCAAACTGAAGGCACTGAGACAGGAGGATTGTGGGACAGAGAGTAAATCCTGCTAGAGCAGAGACGTCACATTTCAGTTATGGCACATGTGCATTTATTCTGTAGGGAATAATCCCCGGACTGACACAATTACAGCTATTAAAATAAAGTTCTGAAGGTTTCTTTTTTCTCTCCCCTCAGGTACAGAACCGTAATATTAATACTTCAGTTCTGTGCAGCAGTAGTGAAACATAGACATGAAAACAGAGACACCTCACTGGTGGACGACGAACATGTTAACCTATGAGTTCGGCCAAAAATATATTCACTCGTTTATCTTTTTTTTTTTGTGTAAAGCTGTGTGTAAAAAAAATTCCCATTAGATTTACAAACGTTTTGCGTCTCTAAACTCCAGTCAGCTGTAAAATACCAAACACATTCATGGCATGGTTACATTTAGCCACGCCCACAGAACTCCATAAAAGGCAAAGAGCCAAAAAGGAAAAATGACTACTAAACGGAGAAAGAGCACCTCCTAACCACTCTGCGTGCTAAATCTTCCAGTAATGAGTGCCATTACTTTCATTACGTCCTCATTGAATAACTAGTCTTATTTGTCTTAATTTATGGATTTGTTTTGGTTTTAAAGTCATTAATATGTAATGAAAATATGAATTCATTCAATTGGTGTGTTTAATAATTAATTTATAAAATCGCAGGAACTCGGTGAAAATTATACGATTTGAAGCCGATCAATCGAGGTTCGCTTTGCAGAGTCTCCTTATACACAGATGTACAAAAACTCCAAAGTCAAACGTAGGACAGGAATGTTTTTTCCCCGAACACCACGCCACAGATCTTGCGTATATCCTCCTGCGAACAATTTACGAACAAATTTCTTCGTATCCTGTTTGAGAATAGTTTTCTTATATAAATATTGTGAAACCTGATCATTTTAAAACACTTATTACACTACCAGTCAGACGTTTTAAACACCTGGAGGTTCTGATCACTATAAAGTGCTATGGACAAAACAAAATATTACACTAGTGTTGACTAAACACCTTTCTCAGATCCTAACGTTCGATCAGTTTCCGGTTTGGCTTCAAACTGCATACATTTAAACGAACCACACAAACAGGTCTCTGGGGGGTGGGGGGAGTTACGCAAACCTTTACCAAGTGTGCGCAGAAATCACAAAAATCAGCCGAGCACGGAGACGTGATCCGAATCTTAAATAAATAACTCGTTTAAAACATCATGCATCACGTCCAGTGTTTATTTTTGTTCGTCCAAATGACCAGAACACATGGCATTTCTGCAGCGCTACAGCTCTGTGCGTTGGCTCAGTTTAGCAGCTTGCAAATAAAAAAATAGACAAAAAAAAAAGGCTGCATCCAAAAACACACGACTGACTGAAGAACCGTGCCGACACCGAGTCGGAGAACACACCAAGGTTCTGTTCAAGCACACGAAACACTGCACATGTGAACACAGCCTAAATCACCGAAAGAAATTCTCAGTTACGTCTTATTGTTTACTTTAGTTTAATCATTTTAGAGAGTATAAAATGAGCCCGGATGTTTAAATGGGTTAATATAGGGGTTTGAAAAACTTTTGACTGGCAGTCTGAGATCACAGAATCCAAAAAGTGGCAGCTTCAAGCTTCACAGCTAACAGAGAGAGAGAGAGAGGAAGAGAGAGAGAGACTATGAAGTCAAAATCAATTACACTTATTGCATAGAAATGAGGGAATAAAACATCTCTAAAGGAACTTGGTCATTTTTTTTTTAAAAAGTCTACTAAATAATAATAATAATAATTTTTTTTATAGCTTTTGCTTCCAGGTGAAAATAGAAAACTTTACTTTTAGTTTAGTCATTGCTAATTTCCCCTCTTTATCACACAATAGCACATGCTAGCCACCTTAGCTATTCACACAACTCACACACAACTTAGCTTAAGATTAGCTAGCATGCTAGCGATTTTGGCTATAATCACTATCCTAATGCTAGCTGGCTTGTTAGCAGTCCTGTCTATTGGTATACATAATCTAATTTCAAAATCCAAATTCGCTAGCAAGCTAGCTAACATTAGGCTATTGGTTTACACTATATAAGAGTTAGCTTAGCTAGCGAACTTGGCTATTGGTATACACAATTTATTGTTAGCCTAATGTTAGCTAGCTTGCTAGCGGATTTGGCTACTTGTGTACACAGTATTTCCTGGTGGAACAACTGTTAGGCTAATGTTAGCCACCTTAGCCTCGGGTTTATAAAATATAATTTACCATTAGCCTAAGCTGAGCTAGTTAGCCTAACTTGCTTGCATCGTTTGTCCCTGGTTTACACAAGACAGTAACCTAACATTAACTCACTCACTCGCAAGTCTGGCTAATTATTTTTTTTTTTACAGAACAGTTATGCTTATGTTAGCTGGCTTGCTAGAGACCTTGGCTACTTTTATTTTATACAGTGTAATACCTAGCCTAATGTTACATAAGTTGGTCCTAAATACTTAATTAAATAAATTATACAACACCAAGACCAACATTAGCTTGCTTGTTAGCAAGTGTGCATGGCTAGAGAGGCAACATTCGCACAGTTTTGGGTTTAGATAGCTTGCTAGCTTAGCTAATGTTGCTAAATAAAAGCACAATTTAAAAAAATCTATTTTATTTGTAGTGCAAACAGCGGTACTATGTACTGTAGTTAATGCTATTTTCACCTGGTGCAACAGATGCTACTACTACTACTAATAATTATTATTATTATAATTATACAGGGATGATTTTTATTTCTGGGAAATGGGAAAACATTTATGCCTTTTTTCCCCCCTGTTCTTTAATACTGCGTTAAATCAGTGAGGTGTGTGTGTGTGAACATACAGCTCAGGCTGAGAGTGTGTGAAGGACAAAAGAAAGGCACAGAGTGACGTTGGGAAAGTTTTCACACTGCATCAAATCTCATGTCAAAACAAGAATGTATTGCAGTGTGTGTGTGTGTGTGTGTGTGTGTGTGTGTGTGTGTGTGTCCGTCTTATTCGACTTATTTAGCGTAATCCATAAAGCTGCACTGAAGTTTGTCAAAATGAGTGAATGTGGATAAATTGTGTGTGTGTGTGTGTGTGTGTGTGTGTGTGTGTGTCATCCGGTCTTCTTTTGAACCAACTCCCAAACTGGAAAGAAAAAAAAAACCCTCACCATGATTCATTAAAATGATCTCCATCAAGATCAATTTTCTCCAGAGGAGTGTTCTTCCTCTCCTCTATTTTAGTCTGTTCTCCTCTCCTCATTGTTTCTCGCTGGTGCCGAGCCCTGGATTTTCCTGTTTCCTGCTCTGTGATTGGCTGTATGGGTCGGGAGAAACGTCCACATGAGCCTTCTGGTGAGTCAGAGCTCGTCGTTTGTGACTGCTGCGTCTCCTCTGGGCCGGAGATTTCCTCTGAGCCGCTGCGTTCTGGATCAACAACACAAATTCCACTTTTCAGTGCTGCCTACGATACTTACATTAAAAACACCAGACATAAAAGGAAATTAAAGTTCACTGAATACAAAAACTCATCTTGGAAGCTGGTTCGGAATACATAGATTAATGTTTGGATCAATTTTTTTTTTTTAAAACAAACTTTGTTATTCCACTCCCATCTGTATGACATAAGAATGAAAATGTGCATGCGCAGTAGCTGGAACAGATGTTATTTGAGACCTCACAAAAATAAATAAATAAATAAATAAATATCTTTTTTTGTCAGCCATTTCAAATCCGTGCTTCAAACATCATCTTCTTGAATTTCTGGTTTATGAGTCTCTTCACGTAATTACAAGCCTTGGTCTTGTGTGACTGAATCTAACTGCCAAGATACATTTCCAAGATGGCCGCCGAGCGGAGAGACTTCACTACAAGGACTTTGGTAAAAAGTTAGAAGTGTACATGTGTTCGTACTTCTAGATCGCTCAGTCGCTCCTCGTCGTCCAGCTGGATGGACTGCATGAGAGAAAACAGATCCATTCTTCCACTTCTGCTGGGACTCGGGGTCACCTGCGGGACGAAAAAACAGGACGCGTTATTGAGAGAGAGAAAAAAAGCGAGCCTGGTGATGGAAGGACTGTTTACAGCTGCTATAACGTAAGTGAGAACTACAAGGAACGACCTTGTTTCATGGATGTTCCATAACATTAGATGTAACTATAAACAGATAAAAAGTATGATGTCTTTCTTTAATAACTAAAAACTATAATCGTTGGCAAGTTGCTGTGGTATAAGAAGAAAAACACTCCAGGATGTCCTGTTATAGAAGAATAATCCTATAATAACAGAAACTCCGCTTCACCCCATTGTTGATTATTTTCCTAAAACAGAATGCCATTGGCCTGGATAATAACATGGTGATGGTTCGGACCTTGTCACTGTCCTGGACAGTAATAACAGGGTTTGTTGTTGCTGCTCCTGAATCAGGGAGGACATCAGACGCTGAGTCAGCAAACACCTGAGAGAGAGAGAGAGAGAGAGAGAGAGAGAGAAAGGTAAGAGCTAATAATATCTAGCATGACAGGACATATTAATGTTAAAAGGTCAGTAAGGAGAGATTGATTTATTATTAATTATATCAGTAAACGTGATATTTACATCTCTCTCCTCATCCTCGTCCGTCTCTAAGCTCTCTTCCTCCTCTGCACTCTCCTCTTCCTCTTCTTCTTCATTCTCATCGTCTCCCTGCTCTCCCTCCTCTGCCTTCTGTTCCTGCTTCTGAGCCGGTTTATTCAGCGTGTCCGATCTGGACTTCCGCTTCCAGAGGGAGCTGTGCCGCTGATTACTGCAGACAGCGTTCACCAGGTGCACCAGCATTTTTATAGCATACAGACGACACATTTCAGCTTCAGTGGAGTAAATATCGAGCGTCACCTGCCGTGTTGTAATGATATGTAGTGTACCTTTCTTTTTTTATTTGTTTACGTAAAGAACATGGTACCTATGCCACTTGCTTAGAGGAGGACGCTGCCATAAAATGAGGGATTATGGGTAATTTGCTGAGCCGAGCCACTTAATACAATATCGGCCAATACAACCGTGAAGTTGTTTATCATGAAAACAAAACATATTACATTGATAAAATGAAGTGTGTGTGTGTGTGTGTGTGTGTGTGAGAGAGAGACCTGGCGCTGAGGATGCCGCTGTAGGTGTGTAGCTGTTTGAGGAAGCTGTCGTTGGGCTGAACGATGGGTCTGCGCTCTCTCACGTGGTTCAGCGCCTCCTCTAACGTCCAGCCCTGCTTCTTCATCAGAAACGCGATGACCGAGGAGGCGGAGCGAGACACGCCCATCTTACAGTGCACCAATACGGACTGCCCGCTCATCCTGCATCAGCGCGATAGACAGAGAACGTCCAAAACATCACCACTCATCAAGGAGTATCAACCTATAATAATCAGATATTTTAACAAACACTTTAGACAAAAAACCGGCAGCAATACCACTCCATACCTGGCTTCGTTAATGAACATGTACGTGTTGTTCCAGTGCGAGAGAAGATCCGTCGACTCCACGTCATACACACGGATATTCATGTAGGTGAAGGATTCTGGGAAAAAGTTATCGATCTCCATGGTGACATTTAGGATGTAACCCACACTGCAATCACACGTACATTAACGTGGTAGATTAACGTCTCGAACACGCTCAGTAGATTTAAAGTCAGTGTGTTAACTGTGTAACTCTGTAAACACTTAACGTACTTGTTTTTCTGAAGTTCTTCAAAGTTGGCTGCGTTCCACTCAGAGCCCTAAGAAGGATGAAGAAATAAAATAATATATTTACTGTAATAAGGAGATGTTTTATGTAGTAACAAGATGCAGAAGAGGATTTTTTTTCAGCAATGCGCTTCGCAGTCGAATTTTTCCCCCCAAGAGCTGTTCATGGAAATAAACGCAGGACCTTAAATTTCTTCAGTTAAACAAAAACTAATAAGCAACAATTACATCTGTGGAAAAAATCCAACCTGCCAACCAGAGCCAAGGACTAAATTATTCAACAATTTGTGATGTAAATTATTAATATGTCGGAATATCAGCATTCGGTATGCTTTATTGTGTTGTGTTAAGTAGATTAGACGCCACGTCTTGACTTTTCAGGACGTTATTATGTTGTGTGAACATGCTGAACCCAGTCATGATGCTACAGAACAACCCTTATGACAGCAGGAGGAAATAACAGTAATGAAAAAAGGCTGCAGAGCGTTACCAGGTAAAGGTAGTCTAAGATTTTGGATGGTTTGTCCATCTGAGCCATGGTGACCATCATCTCATTGTCGATGTACTCCTTATAGTTCTTCATGTCCAAACCAATCTTGGCTTCCAGAGCAGATCGAACCTGCACACACACACGTGCACACACACGCGCACACACGCACACGCACACACAGATCATCATTGTCCTAGAACGAAACAAGTAGCTCAGTACTCCACACAAACTAATTTAAAATAAATTTCTGCAAGGAGAAATTTGTTTGTTTAATATTTAGGGAAGGAGTCTCCAGTGTCAGTGCTTTTGTAACAGTCAGAGGTAAAACTGTAACTTTAAGTTTTCCAACATGTAACTATAAACAGATAAAACATACAATGTGTCACTCTTTAATGAATAAACATGTATAATCGCTGTGGTGTAAGAGGAATGAAACACTTCAGGATGTGCTGTTATGAGAAAACGATCAGCGTCAGTGTGACGAGAGTAACTCCGATTCATCACGCCACCCCAACACTGATTATTTTCCTCGAACATCACAACACCACGTGTCTAATTCCCTGCTTTCTCACAGGATAAGTCCAGACCTCAACAGTGAGACTAAACAGGACTGCTGGGCTTAGAGCATCGTTTAAGACACGTGCTTTGTGTACTTTGTGTCTTCTCGTTCTCTGTATACCTGTTTGGAGGTGATGTTCTCCAGGTCCACGGTCCTCATGATGTCTCTGAGCTGGACTTTAATCTCTCTCTCGACTCTCTCTCTCTCCGTGCTGTGGCTTTTGTTGTCCTTGCGTACCGACTCGAGGCCCGTCATGGCCCTCCACTCGTTCACACACTGATGGTCCGACTCCACGTGCTGTTTGTAGTGCTGAGCCCAGTCCAAACCACAGCCTGGGATCACGGCACCCTGCACCGCCCGCTCGCAGCAGCCGTGTAGCGCCTGGAGCACGGACCTGTGCACGCACACACACACACACGCGTTTGTCTTACTATCCTTGTGACAACAACATTATTAATCTAATCTAACCCTAACCTTAGTAACCAAAGAGAAACCTTTCGGCTCTTATAGTTTTTCCAAAACAGTTTTCCTTACTGGGACCAGCCAAACGTCCCCACAAGGGCAAAACTGTCAGATATTCCTATATTTGTGGGGACTGAATGGAGGCAAAAGTTTGCATACCCCATCAAGCTTCTGAAAGTGAAAAACTAGCCTTACCTTGATATTACAATTAATGTACAAAACATTAAATTTCAGGATGCTGAAAATGAAATTTGGATGTCTTTTGCAACAATACAACACTCTGAAGCATCAAGAAAAAGATTTAACAGGAATAATTAATACTTACAACAAAGTACACAGTTATAAAGGCAACATTTGGACATATGCAGTATAGAGGATAATTATATCACATTCACAAAAGGGAGATACAAACTTATGAGCTCATAATTTGATATAACGTTTGTCCAATATTAATATTATAAACGATATGACCTTTTTGTTACTTGTGATTATAAAGGGAATATCTGTGAAACCCAAAAAACTAAATTTCTCTTTCCTTACTTTGTCTTAAGGGGGTACAAACTTTTGCACTCAACTCTAAAGAGATTTACTATTAAAGATTAAACACTAAGCAACGTGTCTCACACACAGAAGCTGATATATCAGTGTTTGGATTATAACCAAAGTCTGCTCAGCCGTTCAGATTGCAGACTTAAGTACGTATATAAGTATGAAGTAAGCAGATATAGAAAATATTTTTGAAATAAACGCAGAATTAAAATGTTTTAACTGAGGTTCAGCAGGAGAGGAAGGAGAAAAGGTGGTTAGTGATTATTTTTCTCCACCTGGCCGCCAATAATAAAAGTTTGCACGCCCCTGGATTAACCTGATGGCTGGAGTCTTGTTGCCATGGTGAAAGCGTAAACAGATTTGTAGTTAATGTGAACTCACCACATTGTCTGGATAGACACAGGCTTAAATATCCTGGTGCATTCTGCAGACGTCACACTGAAGCCACTAAGAAGGACAGAGAATGAATGGGTTACTTAGATGTGAGTTTTCTGACATCTCAGTGAGTGACTTGCTGTTTGTGTCACTGCAGCAGGATGTCTGTTAGCAATAATCATTATTAATTATGGAAACACACAAAGTCAGGTGCCTGTTATCACTCTGCACTAAACCCAAACCAGCCCACTGGAATGTATACAACAATACTACGTATACCGTATCCTGCACTGCTGTCTTTCTTTAATTTGCTCCAGTGTGCACTGCAATATCTTGCACTAACCATTGTATATATGACATTTTGGAACACCTCTCTTCTTGTCTATTTTATTTTTTATTTGTATCTATTTATGCTTGTCTTTATGCCAAAACCTTGTGAGCTGCTAAACAGCCTTTCGTTGATCAAAACAATGACAATAAAATTAATTTAAGCCCTGAACAAGATGGTTAACGTTACCTGGGGAGGTTCTGTACTTACCACCAGTGTGAATTTAATCCATGTACAATATGTCAATTTTGAAGTCTCAAAAGTAGACATTCTGGAGATAATTACCCTCTAGATTTGGCAAAAAAACCATAGCGCAACTTGGTAAATGTACTGCTGCTTGAATTAATGGTTATATAATAACTAAAACCTAGTAATGCGCATCACAGCGACAGAGCTATGGCGTGATGATCCAGGCTGCCACAAGATAACCGGGCCTGACACCTGACATTACGTGGCAGCTAGGATTGTCAGATGAAGTTGGCTGCCTACCAGTGAAGTGAAGTGAAGTGAAGTGAAGTGAAGTGAAGTGACTTTGTGGCCAAGTGTGGTGACCCATACTCGGAATTT
>CM074951.1:1242996-1253374 GCA_037577455.1 Pangasius macronema
CCCCCACCTACAATCCCTGCCGGACCAGAGACTCGAACCCACCACCTTCAGGTTCACCTTCAGGTTACAAGTCCGACTCTCGAACCATTAGGCCACGACCAGTGAGCCGAGCTGCCACCATCAAACCACGCTGCCATCTGGTGAGCAGGGCTTCTACCTGACGATCCCGGCTTCTACCTGACGATCCCGGCTTCTACCTGCCACCTGACAATCCCAGATTGCACTCTGAAGGACGGGGCTCCGGCCCAACCCACTGCCTTCAGAGGAACCAGGCATCTGTGCTATAACTCATCAATCCAGTCTCCCATGTGTATCGAAACTACGACACGCCAGTCAGGGATACGATCAATCAAATCGTATTCTAACCTTTCAGTTCAAGCTGCGAGCTTCTAATCCATAATACGATTCAATCCGTGCTCCACAGCAGGATGTCTACGCTCATATCTTCAGATTACGCAGGCACTTTATCCACCAGTCAAATTCTATGCAAATGACATTATTAAAGCTTCCTCTGGTAAAACTAATCGAATTTAAACAGCATTTTATTCTCTCGGTCTTACCCGTCTCCGTCCAGATACACCTGCGTGTCACTCCATATGGGCAAAACCAGGCCAATAGTGCAATCATCACTGAGAGAGAGAGAGAGAGAGAGAGAGAGAGAGAGAGAGAGAAGATAAGATGGCACCAGCTTTGGAAAACAAGGAAGCAGTCAGTAAGAAGATTTTAAAGATTACAGAGACTTTAAAACTGAGTTGTAAAGCTGATGTTTAGCCAACCTGTTCATGTTTGGGAAGTCCATGCCAAGCAGAAGACTCTCCTGTTTGTGGCTGGTGGTTGTAACGATGAGTAAATATCTCACTCTGACGGGACTCACTGACTCCAAACGAACAGCCTGGAACCGGACAGGAAGGGAATCAGCATTTTACCTGCTTACATCCTGCCTAATCTTCATTCCCTACATTCAGGTCCAAACACCCGAGTCCGCTTCTGAGGACTGTTTCAACCCTCAGACATGCATTATTTTGCCTGTTTATGTTACCTAGGTTTACCCAAGCAATAAAAAGCGCTTTCTTTCAAATAGCTACGTGATGTTTGTTAGCATTTTTTCAGCACAGATAAGGACAGGACTATTGTAGTTTCAAGCGTGTCACGTCGTGGTGATAAATTTAATCCAAACACCACCTGATATCATTCTGAATCAGAATCTAAGAGCAGTTAATTAAAAATAAATAAATTCGTTGTTGGAAAAATAGGTCATTTAATCCAAATATGATGGATCCAATAGGAGTTGTCTTTTTTTTTTTAGCTGTTAGGAAAAGAAAAAATCCAATCACCTCCCAAGATGCTGAGTTTAGTAATGACTTTGCTGATTATAGCGTTGGTAATACATTAATACACTTCATAACGTACATTATTATACATTCAGACTTGAACACTGATGGAAAGGTACTTTTCGATAAAGTATATTTTATTAAATAAATAAAAGCAGCCCTCCGTCGCAGACTCAGGCCGGTGATGGTGATATCTTACCAGTTTGACGGTATCTTCAGGTCTCAGTAGTGAAATCATAGCATGTAAGTGCTTGCGCTTCGTATCAGAAGCTCCGCCCACAAGCGGAGCGTTTGGACACAGAGAGGCGGTCTCGTCTTCATTTGGCCCCTCCCTCGCTCCGTCTTCCAGTAAAAGCACCGCACCTCTGACGAAGGCAAAACTCTCCCTGATGTACAGAACATAGGAGTAATTCATTAAAAAGAGAGTTTTATATCAAATAAGCCACAAATTCTTCACAGAAACCTACCAAAAATTACATTTTCTAATTATAAAAAAAAAATTATGCTTTTTATCCATTTAGAGTTACATTAAATGTTGTGGAATGCCCACAAATAGAAGTTAGTTCCTTTCCTTACTTACATTATTAAGACAAAAAAAAAAAAAAGACTTAAAATCTTAAAGTTCTTTCCAGCTTCACCTCTGACTGTTACAAAGCGCTGACACTGGAGACTCCTTCCATAAATGTCAAACGTTAAGAAGAAATAAAACATGATCATTTACCTCTTCTGAAGTTTCCCTCTTCTTGAAATGGTTTCATCCTTAAAGAAAATAAGAGAGTGTGAATGAGGAGAAATGTGCAGCTGGATGTGAGTTATTAAAGCTTGGTACAGAACATAAAAAGTAAAATCTACCAGGAACGAACCGCACGCTGATATTTATAATTAACACGTGACTTTCATCTTATTTTATAATGACATTCAGAGGCTTTTTTTAAACGTATCATTTCACAGTGCTCTTCAGCTACCTGCAGTGAGATGTACAGCTTTCACACCTCCTCATCTGTACATTCTGCTCAAACAGATCAGCTTCTGAAGATCCCTCACTAACCGAGCCGAGTCTCTGCCATAACCCGTATAGCTGCAATGCATTCTGGGACTTTAGCCAGGCTCTTGCACGCTTGTTTTTGGAAACTTGGAGTAAAACCTGACAGTCTGAGATCGTTGAATAATTTTCGCTGTTGTAACTGCACTAGCAATATTTCCTGTAACATCAGAGCGGTGATGTTGTGCTCACATTAGCTAGTGTCAAGTCGCTTGTGTCGCTTAGTCGTGTAGTTTGTCTGTTGTTTTCTGTTGTGGGCGTGGCTTATCCAGCTTTTCTGAAGAGAAACTGCAGTAGCTATATATAGCTTCTAAAGCTAACTAGTTAAATACAAATCACATACATGCACTCGCCAGAGAGAGCAACGATCACTGCTACTTCCTTCCACGCTTTATTTGTCCTCATAACATCTCTACACGCAGTTAATGAGAGATCGTATATGACAGGAGAAGAGGAAACCATGATTTGTCTTGCATTTCTGCGGGAACTAACTGCAGACCACACACACGCCGAAGGATCGGTCCGAGGAATCGTTCAAGCCAGTCGCTTTGATTTGTTGTTTTATCGTGTCGTACATAATTTGCATAGAATTTAGAAAATCACTAGAATTTCAGGCTTTTGCTGACAGGACTTGCTTTCGCTCACTAAGTTAACAGACCCGTCGATCACTAGGTTAGCCTTCGCATGCTAGGTTATCTCAATTAGCGATCCAATCGAAAGATAGTAGACTGCTTCGTGCGTTCGGTTAGCGAACCTAAACTGCGAAATGTCGTAGACGGCTAATTTGCAGAGTTGAGAAAACAAACACTCGCTTGTCACTTTGTCACTTGGAGGTGTGAATGTAGGGTTACGTGTCAGCATAAACCAACAAATTAGCAACAGACTGCTAAGCATGTCACAAATACAGGGTGACCCAAAAGTCCCCATACACAAATACAACAATTTTTAACAAAAATGTAACTTTATTGACAAAACATCACAAAAAATTATTGCCATGTGTTAGTTTCCACTACGTATGGAGGCTTTTGGGACATCCTGTATTTTAATATGAACATATTTAATGTGTTTCAGAGTGAAATTTTTCTTCATTAATACGACAAGTTTGCAGACAGAGGGAGAGATAATAAAGACCCACAAAAGGAAAAACAAGAAAAAAAAAAGGAAACCACTAGTGTGGTTACAGACGTCATGATGTGTCACCGAGGAAGCGTGTGTGAAAGGAGATAGTGGAAAGCACGGAGAGATGGAGACGAAAGCAGAGACAGACGCATGCCCTGTTATGCTCCTGACATGTCCAGACTGAGGAGCGGTGAAAGAAAAAAGACGAGAGAAGACGAGTAAAGACATGCCGAGCCCCAGTACTGTAACACGCGATAAATCCTGTAAAGCGAACTCAGTATGGTTTCATCGTCTGAGTAACGTGTGTCAATTTCTACGGCTCAATGGATTTTCCTTACAAACGTTACACAAACTCTGGTACAGAGAAACAGGAAGAAAACAAACATGATTACAACAATGTGTTGAAAGAAGGTGAATTTCTCAACACGAAATGAGTACATACCAAAGAGAAGTGCCACATACGAGCTGAAAGAAAGAAAGAAAGAACCAGAAAGCCACTTGTACTTCGTTTCTTTCTGACTTTCGGACTCCTTTTCTGTCCTTTTCTACTTCCCTACTTTACGTTTACGTTTCGTGTGACAAATTCATGCAGTACGTTGTGTATTAAAATGCTGCCGATTTCCTCATGTATGTAGTACAACAGCGAAACGGCAACAACATCGTGTCCACCGTCATCTGACGTCCGCAAGAGAGCTGTTTTTATTTTATCAGTTATAAAAACACTGGAGGAAAAAAAGTCCTCATGCAAAACTGATGCAATGGAAATTTTATGCAGACGATGACACGCGTCCGGTCATAAATCTCAAAAAATATCATCTAAAATATAGAAAATCTTTCGATAAAATCAATCTGAAGTGTCTATTAAACATCCAGCAAAATCTGAATGGAAAAAAAATAAAAAGATAGACATGTTGTACAACACCAACAGCAGCTGAACTCTCTGATCACACCGACCTGAGACTGTGCTAGTGGGTGTGGCCTAATATTCTAATTACATATTAGATTGACAGCACTGTCAGAAACTCCGCCTCTACTGCCACTCAAGCAAATATAAATCAGGATCCAATTATAGAGTTACACAGTAGCTATGCTACCTAGGTTAGATTTCCTTTGCTAGGTTAGCTTCGCAAACTAGATCATCTTTCACTCACTAGATCATGTTTCACCCGCTAGATCATGTTTCACCTGCTAGATCATCTTTCACTCACTAGATCATCTTTCACCCGCTTGATCATCTTTCACTCACTAGAATAGATTTAGCTAACTAGGTAGCTTTCACTTGCTAGGTTAAATCTTTCTTGCAAGGTTAGATTTTTTTTCTAGGTTAGCTTTGCTAACTAGGTTAGCTTTCGTTTGCTAGGTTTGATTTCTCTTGATAGGTTAGCGGTCACACACAAGGTTATCTTTCCCTCACTGATAGCTAAGCTATTATTACTCATAATACTTTAGCTTTCACTCATTAATTAAGGTTAATCTTCTCTCGCTAGTTAATTTTCACTCTCCTTCTCTTGCCAGATTAGATTTTGCTCCTTAGGCTAGCTTCCACTCCAACATTATCCTAATCAGAAAACATGGAATTACAGTGCAAAAGTTAGTATCCCCCATGGGACATGAATGGCAAAAAAGATTAAATATATACCTCTAGATTATAATTTTCCCAAAATAAACAGAATTCCAAGAAGATAAAAATGAAATATTTAGCATATACAACAAGTAGGTAGGAGGACGTTATAAAGGCAAAGCCTGGACATACAAGCTGTTACGAATGTTTACGTCACATTAAGAAACTTTTAAATTAATTGTTTTGTGCTATTTGTCCAATGGGTGTGCAAACTTTTGCACGTGCAGGAAGCTCGTCTCTGAGCTGTGTGTTATTGTGACACACCGTATAGAACTGAATGAGGAAATAATGATGACGTCTTTATTAAATAAAATAAAAACAGCTCGTTCAGACGTTGTGTAAGGGCGTTGTTGGAAAACTCACAGGCGCGGTGGAGACAGACGGAGATCTGTGCAGGGTCAGTAACGCCATCCCAGCTCCCGGCTCACTGAAACGCCGCTCAGGTGAGACGTGACTCGCACAAAGGTGTTTAAACTCCTGCTGAGGGACGACAGAAGTGAGATAATCAGCGGAAGAAGAAAAATATTTACAGTACAGTGTGTAACCTGACAATCCTGCTGACCGTGTAACAGGAGAGGCGAGGACTGTACAGACCAGTCAGGGCACTTCATTTAGCGCACCTCACCTGTCTCACCTCACCTGGCACAATTCAACCACCAGTCGCACTTCACTTGTCTCATATCACCTGGTGCACTTTAATTGGCACGTCACCTTATACACTATATGCTACTTGAGGCACTTCACCTGGTGCACATCACCTGTCTCACACCAGCTAGTGCACTTCACCTGGTGCACATCATCTGTCTCACACCAGCTAGTGCACTTCACCTGGTGCACATCATCTGTCTCACACTAGCTAGTGCACTTCACCTGGTGCACATCATCTGTCTTACACTAACTAATACACTTCACCTGGTGCACATCAACTCTCTCACACCAACTAGTGCACTTCACCTAGCTCATCTCACCTGTCTTACACCAACTAGTGTACTTCAGCTGTCTTACACTAACTAGTGCACTTCACCTAGCTCATGTCACCTGTCTTATACCAACTACTGCGCTTCACCTGGAACATTTCATTTGTTGCACATCACCGAACTCATTTCACCTTTCGCACTTCACCTGAAGAGGACACACACGGCTTGCTGCACATTGCCTGGAACACTGCAGTTAGCACATGTAAACTGTCACGTCACCTGGAGTGCTTCAGTTAGAGCACATCACCTGTCACACATCACCTGCAGAACTTCACTTAGCTTTCATGTACAGATGTTTCACATCCACAACAGTTTTTTTTAACCTTTTACTACAGTCTGCTTCAGCTACATCACAACCCCAATAAACAATGATTTTGCAAGTATCTTACTTATATTCACTCACTCACACACACACACACACACACACACACACACACACACACACACACACACACACACACACATCATTATTTAAACAGGTTAACACAAGGAAGGGGGTCCCTGGTGGACTAGTGGTTAGGCCACAGCACTCTCACCGCTGTGGCCTGATTCGATTCCTGGCCAGGGAACCAACCCCAGCCACTGGGATTGCGTGCAACAGTGCGCTCTCAGTGCCGGTCCCAAGCCCGGAAAAATTGGGGAGGGTTGCGTCAGGAAGGGCATCCGGCGTAAAAACTGTGCCAAATCAAATATGAGGATTAATGATCCGCTGTGGCGACTCCTAACGGGAGCATCCGAAAGGGCGTTCGTAACACAAGGAAGTAAAGCACCCAGCCATCTGTGTGTGTATCCTACTTTGAAATTAACTTACACACAAGCTATAGTCGGTAATGTTGTGAGTATAGTCAGTGGTGTACATTCGCAACACCACTGACTATACTTGCGATATCAAAGACTTTACTATCACTGACTATACGCACGATACTGCAGACTATACTCCCACTATCATTAACTATACTCACATCACTGACTACACTCGCGAGACCACAGACTATACCTGAGATATCGACGACTATACTCACGATATTGCTGACTATACTGCAGATATCACAGACTATAATCACAGCATTAAAGACTACACTCACAATACCACACACTATACCTGACATCACTGACTAGCCTCACAATATCGCCGACTATAATCACATCAAAGAATAAACTCATACCAGAGTATACCTACCAGATCGCCAACTATACTCAAATCACTACACGTCTATAATATAGGCCCATGTTTTTAATATCTCAGACTATACTATACTACACTACACTATACTCACAATATCAGCCTCACTGTCCGAAAACGACATAAAGATGACACTTATCACAATACCCTTATCATATCATTACATTTCCTGGTCCTGGGTAGTAATCTCCAACCAGTTTATGATCTCTCCTGGATATGATCAATATTTTTCTAGTCTAGCTAATCAAATGTGCTGATTTAACACACACACACACACACACACACACACACACACATATGCACCTCACACACCCCATCCCCTCGGGTGTTCACACCTGAACAGGTAACAGAATCTACACCTACACCTACCTCCTAACCACCACATACCACACATTCCTCCATTATGGCCATCTAGGCTAACACACTGGAGCTGTAACGGAGGCTTCAGACTTCATCGCAGCTTTGTTTCCACGCGATGCAAACAAGTAACCGTGCGGGTGAAATCATGTTCACGCAATCATCAGTGAAAAGCTACACGTCGGCATGTAGCGCAACCGCACAAACAACCGCACGCACGCACGAGCGCACACGCGCACACGCATCTACAGCCTACAATGACATTATATACAGTTCATCCGAATGTGATTTGAATGTGCATTTATATTCCTGACATGTCTACTTGTCTGAGTTACAGTCATGCCACAGCTATAGCTATGCGCGCTCCCAGTTCCTCAAAACACACACGACATAAACACGCCACGACCGCTTATTACCTGATCAGTGTACAGAAATGAAGCGGAAATATTTCCTTTCTTTTACAGAAACCGCTGAAGAACCCCGAGCTCTCGCCTCCTCTGAGCTGCTGTAGTCGGTGTGATTAAAAGTTGAGCTCTGAGAAGGGGAGTGGAGCTCGAGTCCTGGAAGCAGGAAGCAAAATACAGGCGACACTCACACTAACATACTAACACACTCACACACTCCTACATACACACTCCCACACACACACACACACACACACACACACACACACGGTGTGTGTCCCCGACACGTACTTTTGTTCGTACGATTTTGTGGTTCATCGTGTCACTTCACAATCATCGACTCCATCTGAGGGTTATTTTTAGAGGTGTGGACTGAGCTGAACACACATACTAACCTACTACAGAGGGTGAGTGTGAGAGTGTGTGTGTGTGTGTGTGTGAGAAAGAGAGAGAGAGAACACTCCTGGGCTTTAAGCTTTAAGCCTTAAATGGAAGAGGCGGATCAGGAGGAATGGTTTCTCCATTAAAGGGCCATGAATACACTCTACATCATTCCTATCCCATTTTAGAAACAGAATTATTACCGAGGAGAAAAGATTACAGCAATGCGACGCTTTTCTCCTACAGCTGACCTGGCCGTAACTTTAACCCCATTACACTGCGCATGCGCAGTCAACAAACAGGTTGTAGCCATCTTGTGTAATAATCAATAACTAATAATTTTGCAAATATCTTGCTAATGACTTATTAGTATATTTTGTATTTGGAATATGCTGTCTTCTCTTTTCATNTCATCATCATCATCATCATCATCATCATATTATTATTATTATTATTATTATTATTGTTGTTGTTGTTGTTGTTGTTACAAAAATATCATTCTAATAACTCACTAGTATACTTTATGTTTGTAATAAATAAATAAATAAATAAATAGCCATCGATAATTGCAAGCTATTATTACAAATATAAAATATTATTCTAATAACTCACTAGAATATTTAATATTTGTAATAAATAATAAAATAATTATGAGAGTTTATTTATTTATTCGTTATGTCATCTTTAATTGCAATTAAAATTAAATTCACAATTAATTAAAAAAATGAAGTAAGTCAACTGTTCAGATTTTTTACAGCTATTTTTTAATCAAGAGAGATATTTTCACAGACTGTCTATCTATCTATCTATCTATCTATCTATCTGTTTGTCTGTCTGTCTGTTCCGGTTCTGTTAACCGGAAGTGTAACGTGTCCGGGTGTTACAGTGAATCCGGTCCCCTCAGCTCTCTGGGTTTGGTTTTATAAAGAGGAATTGAGAGAGAGAGAGAGAGAGAGACTTGAGACGCAACCCACTTTTTTTTGCTTCCTGTTTCTCCTGCACACAGCCAGCGCTCTCTCTCTCTCTCTCTCTCTCTCTCTCTCTCTCTCTCTGTGTGTGTGTGTGTGTGTGTGTGTGTGTGTGTGTTAGGGAACCCTGGCTCTTCCTGCAGACATGAGCGCGAGGCAGCTGATGAAGGTGTTTGTGACCAGACGCATCCCTCAGGAGGGAATGAAGCTGCTGCAGAAAGCCTCCATGTGCGCAGGTTTCTCTCACTTTCTCCCAAACACTGCAGAAGGACATGAGCTCTACAGCCTTAACGACTTCAGTCACTCCACACACTCCACACACTCCGGGCTCACACGGGTTCACGCTTCAGTATCACCCGCACGACGTCATTCCGATAGACGCGCGGCGCTCTGACACTCAGGGATCAATGATCACTCTCCGCTTTTATAAACTCAGCACACACAGGACTGGGTTTATTTCCACCTGCTGTCCTACTGCTTCTTATAGTCTACTTTACATTGTATTCCTCTGTACTAGTTAGCTATAACTAGCATAAATACAATATAACTAGTATAAATATAACTAGAATATCTGCAATTCAACTAGCATAAGAACAGTATAACTAGTATAAGTAGCATATGTGTAATCTAACTAGTAGCAGTACAAATTAACTAGCATAACAATATAACTAGCATATGTGCAAGTTAACTAGTAGTAGTACAATTTAACTAGTATAAGTATGACTAGCATATATGCAATTTAACTAGTGTAAGAACAGTATAACTAGTAGCAGTACACTTTAGCTAACATAAGAACAGTATAATTAGCATATGTGCAAGTTAACTAGTATAAGTGCAGTATAACGAGTAGTAGTACAATTTAACTAGTATAACTAGCATAAGCATATAACTAATATAACTAGCACATGTGCAAATTAGCTAGTATAAGTGCAGTATAACTAGTAGCAGTACACTTTAGCTAGCATAAGAACAGTATAATTAGCATATGTGCAATT
>CM074951.1:1262553-1270053 GCA_037577455.1 Pangasius macronema
GCTACAGCACACAGAGACATAATATACAACTGTGTGCTTCCTGCTTTGTGGAAACAGTTTGGAGAAGAAACACATGGGTGTGATGGTCAGGGGTGCACATACTTTTGGCCATATAGTGTAGCTGCAAACTCTTAATGCTTTTGGTATTCTCAACATCAGTGGACATGAAAGGGAGCTCAGATATTTTTGAGGTCTCAGAAAGCTTCTTGGTCACAGCAGGACTTGTATAACTCTCAACAATGATGGATAACGCGATCATTTGTCTGAATTCAACCGAATTAAACCGAATTAAAGTGACATCAAAAACTAAATCATGGCACAGAGTTGCTTGTAAGTGCTTAGCAAAGATAAAAATTATTATTATTATTCGTAATGATTCCAAACGCTCCGAATGCCACTCAACCTTCACACTTGGACACTTACTGACTCTCAGGAGAGCGACATAAATGAGGAAATTTCTCACGGATGAGATCACATCCTCCCGCATTTTCCTCTTCATCTCCTCCGGGTCTAATTTGGGTCCCAATCCTTCGAGTTTAAACATTTTTTAAGCTCAAATGTTCGGTTTTTATCCTTGAATTTTCGGCAGCGATACACTGCTGTCTCCACGCCTTCCGGGTTTGCAGTGCGCATGCGCAGTTTGCGCTACACGGTAGGACCATTAGGACCGTCGTTTTTGATGTTCAGATATATGCCTGATATAAAATAAAACAACACTTTGTCTAAAAAAAATCTTCCATAGACTGATCATTGAATTAGTTCATTAAACGTCTTTATCCACGACATAGCAGAGATATTGTGTTATTCAAGAAATGTACAAAAATGTAAGCGTTTAATCAGGCAGTAACACAGGGCACTAGCTGTATCGCGGTTCAGTTTTGATTTTGAAAGGCAAAAAAAAATGCTATTTAGTTTGTGATTAATTAAATTTAGAACGTACAGCGTTACACAATTTGCAGATAATCTTACACAGATTGATGTGCAGCTGTAAAGATGGAGCTCTGTGGTTTACACTCCTCCAGTAATGGACACACACATGTGCAGGACTGGCATAATGAAACATCTGCAGGATATTTACCCCAAAAACGCAAAAGATCTGATTTTCCAAACATGACAGGAGACAGAAGTGAGTGTGCAGCTGCTTTTCCTGCTGAAGAAACAGCCAAAAATCACAGTAAGTCCTCATCAATTATGCAAATACTGTAAAACATGCAACATCTGGAGAAGCTTGGTCTTCATCACCAGCAGAAATATATTTCAGTACATGACATACTTGTGTATTTCTGCACTTCTTCTCATACAGCACTACACATCATGCTGGTACCATTTCTTCACATTTATATTTATGTCTTTTACTAGCTTCTCACACGTTATCATTACTATCATTCTGCTGTAACACTTTAATTTCCCCCTGAGGATTTAATCATTGATCTTATCTCATCTTATCTCATCTGGGACTCAAGACGATGAGGATTTGTCTTTAGACATTTCCTTATTAACTCCAAAGCGTATCACATGTTTTGTACAGTATATTCATTCCTTTATTCATCTTCAGTAAGCACCTGATCCTGGTCAGGGTCGCAGTGAATCCGGAGTCTATCCCGGGAATGCTGAGTGTGAGGCGGGAATACACCCTGATTGAGATGTTGGTTCATCGTAGAGCACCGCACACACACACACACACGCACACACACTTGCAGTTTATTATAGTCAGTCTATCTCCTGGCATGATTTTGGGAAGTGCGAGGAAACCAGAGAACCCGGAGGAATCCGTACGGACTCAGGGAGAACATGTGGAACTCCACAGGATCAAACCTGAGATGGACTTTGTGAGAGGCTGCATCGCAACTCGTCATCACCGCCATGACGGATAACGGCATTTAAAAACTGACCAAATACACCAGAAGTCTAGAAAGTCTAAAAAGTATTTAAGAGATTAATTTTTAGGACGAGAGGAAAGAACATATGCAAACAATCTCCTGAGCATCCTCATCTCAGCCTCCTCCTCGTTTCTGTCCGTTGTGTTGGTGTGTGTTTAGGCCGTTTCGTGCGGATCGATGGTCAGAGAGGTGTGTATTACTCCGAGAGCTGGGAGCTGAACGGAAGCTCTCTGTACCTTCCCGTGCGCGGCACCGTGCTCGCCAACATGCACAAATACGAGCAGATCAGCTTCGAGCAAGGCTGCTTCTGCATCGGCGATGAAACGGGAGGCTTCCGGCAAAGAGTGCAAGGTAAAGTGATAAAATACTACGGAGTAGATTCATTAATTATCTGTTAATGCAAATATAGGGGGAAAGAAATACGTCATAGGTGTCTGTAGTGGCTCAGTACGTTAAGGAAAACTCCACTGAACCTCTTGTAATGAGCGAGAACTTCGACATGCTGCTCTGTTTTCACTTTGGTTTTCCTACATTACCCACAATTCTGTTCGCTTAAACTGTTTTTGTGGTCCGTGAGGCAAAATGGAGATTTACTCGTTTCTATGATGACACACAGGTCAGGCTCTTCACTGCTGGAGATACAGCAAAGAGGACAAGAAGCTCTTCATCGCTCTGTCCTACTTCTTCACACACTGTGATGTAAGTGAAGTGTTATAGGTTATAACCATCGTACACTTTTATCAGACTGTTTTTAACGATTGTGCAGAGCTTCATGAATCATCTCCATATCGGTCTGAACATTTCTATACGTTTTTCATCGCCGTATTCTTATATAAAGTTGTATACATATAACGTTTTGCTAAATTGCTACTCTTTTTGTGTTCCTGCAGGTATTTCAGGAGGTGCTGAGCTCTCTCGGGTGTTTGTAAGGAGGACACACACACACACACACACACACACACACACACACACACATCGAACATGTCTTCTAACTAGCCACATTTCATTTTCGAAATTTTCCTCTCAATCTTGAATAAAATCACATTTGTTGTTTTTCTGGTTCTGTTTTTTTGCTCTTTTCTTTATAAACACATGCCGATATTTTAGAGAAGTCAGTGTTGTTTATGTGGATTGTAGAATAAAGTGCATTTTCCGGTAGACTGATTTAAAGCATGAACACGTGGATCGCAAAACACTATACGTATGCAGAGGGGGCCAAAACTTTTGCAAAGACGCAAAGCTTTTGTGGTGTTATTGAATCTTTAAGACACAAATTCAGCACCTTATGTTCTGATAAAACTGAAATTAATCATATGTTTACGTTTATAATCTGCAAAGTGAACCTTGTTACATTTTTTTATCTGCATTATTTTTTTATAACGTACCTGTCATCATGTTTTTTTTTTACACCTTTGTTTATTGTGTATTTTTTTAATAAAAGGTGTAGTAACACAAATGGAACCTCTGTGTCCAGGTGAATCTTGTTATAATTTTCTTTTCAATTATTATTATTATTTTTAAATGAGTTCCTGACCAGAATAATGCAGATCATCAGGGTTCGCTGTGGAATCTGGGATTTGGTTAAACTGTAATTCATGGGTTTGTCCACAAGATGGCAGTAAAACCTCATTCATTTTGAAGGTGTAACGAGAAATTATGACTACAAATACTTGTGTTATGACATCAGTCATATAGAATTAGCTTTATTCAGCTTCCTTTCACACATGGATGCTGTCGAATGGGTCATTTTTTTATTCTGCTTGTGCTTTTGTATTAAACTGGAAGAGATCTGCAATATATTTTCTAGGCCTCTCTTGTCTTTCTGTTTTTTTTTCCTCTCTTGGTTGCAGTACCCACTACAGTGCACCCACTTCATTAGCGATGGCTGACACCTCAGTGTGCCCTCTGAAGTGACAGGATTGGACTTCCTCTCTAGTCCACTTTCTCTCTCATGAGTTCTTTTCCAAATCAACACCAGCAGCCACCTGACCACGCAATCTGTACTGCCCTGCTGCTTCGTACTCGCTGGCAGGAGAACTGACGAGCTCGAAACCCCAGATCTCTATCTCTGAGGATTCATGCATGCTGGAGTTGTGATGGCCTGCTGAGAGCAGATGAGCCCCCCATGTCCCTTTAGGTCTTTATAAAAAGAAAGAAAAGTGGAGATTATTTTTAAGAGCTATTGAAAACCATGGCAACATCGCCCAAAGGCGTCATTAAGATCGACGCAAGACACCAAGGATTTGACCTTGACGCTCACGCTGTGTTTCTGTCCTTCCCGGATGATAAGATTCATATAGATTCACATAGAGCTGTTTTGATGTGATACAGAGTAATTCAGTGATTCAGTGATACAGTGATTCAGTGACAGTGATTCAGTGACACAGTGATTCAGTGATACAGAGTGATTCAGTGACACAGTGATTCAGTGACAGTGATTCAGCGATACAGAGTGATTCAGTGATTTATTGATATAGTGTGATTCAGTGATTCAGTGTTACGGTGTGATTCAGTGATTCAGTGATACAGTGTGATTCAGTGATTCATTGATATAGTGTGATTCAGTGATTCAGTGATACGGTGTGATTCAGTGATTCAGCGATACAGAGTGATTCAGTGATTCAGTGATACGGTGTGATTCAGTGTTACGGTGTGATTCAGTGATTCAGTGATACAGTGTGATTCAGTGATTCAGTGATACGGTGTGATTCAGTGTTACGGTGTGATTCAGTGACACAGTGATTCAGTGATACAGTGTGATTCAGTGTTACGGTGTGATTCAGTGACACAGTGATTCAGTGACACAGTGATTCAGTGATTCATTGATATAGTGTGATTCAGTGACATGGTGTGATTCAGTGTTACGGTGTGATTCAGTGACACGGGGAACATTGGTTTACTGTCAGCGTTGTGTTTCACATGTTCTTCCCATGTTTGTGTGCGTTTCCTCCGGGTTCTCTGGTTTCCTCCCACTGTCCAAAAACGCTCAGGTAGGCAGATTGGCTAGGCTAAATTTCCCCTAGGTGTGAATGTGTGTGAATGATGGCCCTGTGATGGACTGTCATCCAATCTGGGATGAATTTTCATGCTTAGAGCCTGATGTTCCACTGATTATATATTTATACAAAGCTTAAGGGTTCTTCAGTTGTTCCTCTTTAAGCTGAGGACTCGTTTGACTCTAGAGCTAAAGTCTTGGGAAAACATTATCTAGGCTGAGAATTCAGTCTGCATGGTTAGTGTGTGATTATGGTGAAGTGTGTGTGTGTGTGTGTGTGTGTGTGTGTGATCGTGAGATGTGCAGACGTTTCTCCCAAATTTACATCTGAGGAGGATTTTCTTCCACCATTTAGCTTCCCTTTAAACGCCTTAATGTCTTCTGAAGAGATAAGGCATCAGTGTAAACACACAGTGTCTGCTCTACGCTTCCCTTCAGGTCACAACAAAGAAAGCGCATCAGGGAACCTTAGGCTGGGTTTATGCGGATAACAATGAAATAAGACGTGGGATTAGTGCTTCTGTGCCTGCATTACGTTTTGAAGATACAGCCTTAAGATTTCACTTCTGCCTTCTGTGCAATTTATATTAATCATCAGTCAAGTGGAGCGTGGGTGTGAAGTGAAATTTCGATAACGACGAAGGCTAACAGTACGCCGCGTTGAGCCGCCCCTTCGTTTTTGATTACTCCCATTTTCTTTCTGCTCTCCTGATTGAGGCTCGGCGTGCGCCGATATTACGGACTTTAACGGTTGATCTGATTTCTCTGGCTGTGTCTCTGAAGCTTCATTATAGAAGTGCGCAGGGGTAGCGCGAGTCAGCCCAGGCTGATGAATGCTTATCACGCCGTCATTATGTTCTTCTCATGTCTCGAGTGAAATAACTGATAAAAGACATGAGCTGCACAGAACATTGAGTATTAATACTACTACATTACTACTACTACATTACTACTCTATTACTACTAGACGTAGTGCATAAGACATTTTGTAAGTCTCTTAAAGCTTTCCTTTAACGTCAGAATTCAGGCTTTTTTTCCCTCCTGCTTCCAAATCACCAAAGAGGAGTGAGGTGCTAAAGGCTGTTAGCCATAAAGCTGTTATAACACGTTCTAGGCTGACTTAGAGCATCGTAACTGATTTGTCGGATCACTTATCTGTTATGTCAACGTGACATAATCGACAAGAAGTCCTTACAATATCTTACACTTGTTTAAGTAAGTGTTTATACATGTCTAAGTGTTTATACATGTTTAATGTCAGGTTTATGATTAAAAACTCAGAATATAGCTATGTACGTAGCTCTATGAACACCACCCTTAATGTATGTTTTGAAGAATATAAGTCAAATCTGGAATATAGTGCAGTTTTCATGTCATGAAGAATCAAAGTAGTATCTATGGCTATGAAGTCTTATGTAGCTTTATGAACACCATTCTTAAATAAAGCACTGATGTTTAGTAACCCAAAGGATATTTGATAAAACTACTTAAGGGCAGCTTACGTGTGTTAAGCCTACAGGATACCTACGTGTAGCTCTATGTAGCTTTATGACCTCCACCCTTAAATAAGGTTCTGATGTTTAAGTATTGCTAAGAATATTTGGTAACGGTACTCAAGGTCAGTGTTCATAAGGCTACAAGACAGATATAATCAACCTTTATGCCAGCTGAAGAATATAGGTAGAATGCAGACTATAGCTATGTAGCTCTATGTATACTGCACTTAAATACAGTTCTACCGATTTTCTAAAATATTTTTAACCTTCACCTTTGAGTGAACACAAAGCGCTCGCTCGGATGTTACTCATTAGCTCGTATCCAGACTGAAAGATGAATCAGGCGCTTGTTTCTCACACCAACATCAGACTTTTGACTGCGTGAATGCTAAATATTTCTAAATCCATCAATTCCTCTGCTTAGTCTTTTTCACAGGTTTCTTCCAGCCCTAAACATGTCGCTAGCTAATAGCCAAAAGCCATTTATTGCTCACAGCATCAGTCTAAATGAGGACATTTCATCAGAATGACAGATTTTTGGAGTTGCGTGTTGGAATTTCTCCAGTTCTGAGGTGCCAAAATCAAACCCGAGAAACTTCTGTCTTGCTGGCAGATAAATATCACTTGTGCTTAATTAAGGACTGGTAGGAGAGAACGTTTAGTCGTTTGGTATCCGTTAATTTTTAATCACGCTTAATATTAACAGAACTCTTCAACATCTGAGCTGTTCGTGTTTAGAGCTCGTGATGAATCATCTGCATATTCAGATTCAGATTTGGGCTTAATGTCCATCTGTAGGTTTACTGCTGAAAGTGAGACGAACATGCGCACACACACACACACACACACACACACACACACACACACACACACACACACACACACACACACACTCAGTCAGTGGTCTTGTTAAGGGGCAGTAATTCCAAGAAAGCATTTGACTAATCATCTTTTCCACAGTTAAAGCAAAACCGTTTCAGGACGTCGCTATTTCCAGGCCGTATTATTAATGCAGCACAGAAACACACAGGCTACAGATTACATTTCCAGCTTTAATCCATCTTTAGACTACACTGTTAAAGAAATTAATGTGTAATAAATGTGCAAAATAATAACTTTGTGCGTCACG
>CM074951.1:1275053-1277247 GCA_037577455.1 Pangasius macronema
TCACTCAGAAACCAGAGAGGCTGCAAACTTTTGCACTTAGCTGCAATTATCCCCGAACACACATCTGAGTGCTTATTTTTAAACAGCTGCGAGCATTATATGTCACACGGCTCATCTGCGGCTCGCACAGTATGACATCTGTATAGTTACAATAACTCCTTCGCTGAGCTGTGATTTTTTTTTTATGAGTGCCATAAAATAGACAATGAATGATATAAATGCAACACACACAATTAACATGTGCGAAAGAATGAAGATTCGGTTTGAAAATGATTATGGAGTACTTCTCAGCCCTATATGAACGTTTCCACTGCAGGTAAAGGTGTGTAGTGACTCAAAAGCTCCTAAAACACCTACTAAAGCACCTAAAGCACCTACTGAGACCATCGTGGTTAAAAAGGAGATAATATACACATAAATAATAAATGCTAATCATACCACTGAACTGCTGAATTCTCGGTTCTGATTGGTCAGAAGATGCTGCTTATTTAACCTGATTTGTTATCATTTCTCCACGTAAACAGATTAAATGACATGTAATCATTGATACGGTGACATTTTCTCTAAGGAGATGTTTATTTGACATTTAAAGAAGGAGTCTCCAGTGTCAGAGGTAAAGCTGTAACTTTAAGTTTTCCGGCATCTTCAGGACAGATGAGGATGAGATGAGGATGAGATGTTTATAGCTGCTAATTGAGAACTAGCTTGTTTCAAAGACATTCCATAACACTAAATGTAACTATAAATGCATAAAAAGTATGATGCGTCATTCTTTAATTAAAAAAAAAAATAAATTCAATTTTATTTGTATTGTTCTTTTAACAATGATGTTAAGAATGTCACTCAGAAAAAAAGCATGAACTCTGCTTTATATATATATATATACACAAACACACACACACACACACACACACACACACATTCTACATAAAATGTCTGACTTCTTGTCTAAAACTAAAAAACCGAAGAACCAAACCAGAGATGTTTTTAAGGTTTTCCGTGCACTATAAACGTATTCCAGGCATAGCTCCAGCGTCCCCTACCTCACTCCTTACCACTCCTACTGTCACTCCTATAAAATGTCCTGAGAAGATTGTATAATATTACACCGAATATAGATCGCAGCTGCAGGATCACCATTTAGCGCCTTTTCCTTAAGTCACAGAAGGTTAAGCTCGTTTTATGCGGTCATATCCTAATTTGTGCCCTCTTTATTGCTCCACTGGCTGTGATAAATGAGCTCAGAAAGGGCCATTAACTCATAATTAGTGGAAAACAGGAACAGAGACGGAAACAGTGCAAAGCTCGTGAGGTTGTGTGCTAAATCTCAGTATCACTGGTGAGTGTTTTCACACTTTCACTCACACTCCATCAGTAATAATGAAGGGCTGGATTTCCCAGTTTCACTGCAGTGTGATGCAAGGCTCATCAGACTCCATCATCTGGCCACTCGCTGTAATTAGTTTATCTGTGTTGGCCTCGTTACGGTGTGCAGCCCTCAGAGCGCCGCGCCGCAAATCTGTCTTATTTGCCACAGATAATGAGGTCCGAGTGGCACCGGGATGGCGCCGGTATTCTGCATGAACCTCACACTTGTTGTTTTATAAGTGATTAACTGACTTGTCCATGCTAAAATGTTCAGGCGTTTTCTCTGTGTGAGTTCTGTTGAAAGAACGCTAGCACTCACCGGACTCGCCGACTCTGTGTATTATGCGAGCAATTATTATGCACAAAATGCTCGTTTTAATTAGCGACACAGTATCAGCCCTTCTCCTTATTACTTCCTGTTGTTTTCCAGTCTGGTCAATGACAATTTTTGTATCTGTTGCATTACAGTGTTTCTTTTTTTCATATCATCATAGGATATAATTTCATGAACACATATTACACATATTGGTTAACCATAATCAAACCCACTTCTTATACACTGTGATGACTGAATCCCTTCCAGTGTGTTACATCATAACCAGAACCCCTTATGTCAGAACTAAAACCACTCCCAGTATACACAATATGACCAAAAGTATGTGCACCCCTGACCATCACACCCATATGCTGCCACAAAGCTGGAAGCACACAGCTGTATGTTATGTCTCTGTACACTGTGGAATTATAATTTGTCTTCACTGGAACTAAGAGGCCCAAACCTGCTCCAGCATGACGATGCCCCTGTGCACAAAGCGAGCTCCATGAA
>CM074951.1:1277347-1307636 GCA_037577455.1 Pangasius macronema
GGGAATAAATCTGGAATGGGATGTTCAATACGCACAAGTGTGAGTGATGATCAGGTGTCTAGAAACTTTTGGCTATATAGTGTATATTAAAATCAGAACCATAACCTCTAATACATGGCATCATAATCAAAACATCAGAACCAAATCAGGTCCTGATACATGAAGTCATAACTAAACCGTGTTATTGTTCGGGGTGGAAATGGAGTCTTTCGTGCTATTTCATATACTATGTTGTATATACTTGCACATGTATTCTGCACATTTCTGCAATAAAATAGAACACTTCTGTTTTTGTCTTTTTGCTTGATTTGAGGTTAGAAAGCCTGAGCATCTGAAAGTAAAGAGGCAGACACCTGATTAATTATTAACTCTCACCTCTGTAGTGGGAATACCGCAGTACAGAATTCCCGTTTAATTATTCCTCATTCTTCTAATTCATGCACAGGCTTCCCGCTTTGCCTGTTTATAAGGCATAACCGCAGTGCGTGATGTAGACACATGTATAAGGGTGTTCAGCATTTGCATCATTTTTAACAGTGCTCATATTGAACCTGACCTGAATCTCAGAGCATGGTCGATTGCATGAAATGCTAGGGCAAACATCTAGAGGCTAGCATAGTGCTAAATATTTTATTCTGCTCATGAATTATTGCCTCGGAGTGAGGCAAACTAAAAGAAAAATGGACATCTAGGTGAGGGTGCATTGAAATGATCAGGTTTTATGAAGTGTTTTCTTTATAGAGAGAGAGAGTTTTGTTATTATAAAAAATGATGTTTAATATATGTGATATCTCAAGTGATAGAAGGGAAACAAGAATATAAAGGAACACCAGGAATTAAAAGAGGAAGATATGAAAGGTTAAAACCGAGCTAGTCCCATCGGTGATAGAAGAACTCGCTGTTGTGACCCTTAAGCTGGAAGAGCGGATCGTTAGCGGTGAAAATTATTTATGACTTCAGGTCAGCCCTGTTTATGACTTCAGATTAGCCCATGTTAGCTTGTTTGCTAGTATTATTTATATTATTATTTGCTAGAAGATTACAAAACATTCATAAATATGTCTCTCAGGTGTTCTGGATAGTGTTAGCAATGAAGATTATGAACATAATAACATTATGAACTTAAAATTCATGTCAGGTTAGCTCATGATATCTATCTATCTATCTATCTATCTATCTATCTATCTATCTATTAGCTAATTAGCTTTGAAGATTGCAGACAATTATGAATATGACTTATACTACACTTATACTTAGCTCATACTAGATAACTAGCTAGCATTAGCCATGAAGATTATAAACATATATTATTATGACTATAAAATCCTGTCAGATTAGCCCATGTTAGCTAGTAGGCTAGTTTTAACAGTATGAAAATGTATGACTATGACTTATAAATCCTGTCATAAATCTTACTAGGTTAGCTCATGTTTGCTAGTTTTATGCATATTATACATTATGATCAAAAATCCTAGCAGGTAATTTTATCATGCTAGGCTAATGTTAACATTGAACATTTATGAATACTGATTAGAAATCCTGTCAGATGTGGCTCATGTTAGCATGATAGGGTAGTGTTAGCATTCAAAATGATGAACATTTATGAAGATAAAAAAACAGAAAAAAATCCTGTTAGAAATCCTGTCAGGTTTGCTTATGTTAGCTAGCTGGCTAGTGTTAGTGTGAACATTTTTGATTATTACTTAAAATCCTGTCAGAAATTCTATCAGGTTAGAACTCGTTAGCCCTCGTGAACATTTATGACTTAGAAATCCTGTGAGAATTATTATCAGTGTAACCTATAAACCTGTAAAAATAAATGTTTATATGCGTATGAATGACAATAACTTCCTTTTTCCCAGTTGATGGCTTCCATATAGTGACTGGAAGACATTGTTTGTGGTTGGTTATTATGATAGCATAGCGTAGATTACGAAGTGTATAAAACACAGAATTGTTAACTTTGCCATTTTAAAAAATCTGGTAAACTGTGTGATCTTTTCTTTTTCTCTAAAAGCACCAGGACTGTGTTCAGAAGCATCTGGGTCTTTTTGGCTCGTGTTTGCTTTTTTCTCCCATTTGCATTGCTCAACAGGAGCACCTGCTGCGCTTCCCCTCGGCTACACGTGTCCGCCGTTTCCTTTGAACACACTCCTAATCACAGCGGCAGATAAAGAGCCACACACACACACAGGCACTGCAGCCATGCATTTTTAAATGAGCTTCCTCCATGGCGATGCCTTCAGGGGCCACGCGTCCACTTAGCCGCTGTGTCGTTAGGAATTAAATGAGCACGTTGCTGTTGTGCCGCTTCATCCATTTACACTTTAATTATGAGCAAAATGTTTGGGAGTGAAACACGGCGGCACTCGGTCATGAGGAGAGTCCATCATGAAAATGTAAACATGTGAAAACATTCATTTTCACTTCAGGCACAGCGATTTTGGACAAATGTACCCTGATTATCCAAGAGGTTTCTTAAGGTTTCTTTAGTTTAGCATTTAGCTTTGTGCAAACATTATTACACTCACCTCATTTCAAGATTTTAGGTTAAATTCAGCAGTGAATGATATGAACATTCATGAACATGACTTAAAAATATGGTCAGGTTAGCTCATGCCAGCTAGAAGACTAGCTTTAGCGGTGAAGATTATGAACATTCATGAATATGACTTCAAAATCCTGTCGGAAATCCTGTCAGCTTAGCTCATGTTAGCTAGTAGGCTAGTGTTAAAAGTGAAAATTATGAACATTTATGTATATGGCATAAAAAATCCTGTCAGTGAAAAATTTGAACATTTAGGAAAAGGACTTAAAAATCTGTCAGAAATCCTGTTAGGTTGGTTATAGTTAATTAGCTGGCTAGCATTAGCCATGAATATTATGAGCATTTATGCCTCTCTCTTAAAAATCCTGTCAGGTTAGCTGTTGTTTGTTAGTAGGCTAGTGTTAGCAGTGAATAGTATTAACATTTATTATTATGATTTAAAAATCCTGTCAGAAATCATGTCAGGTTAGCTCTTGTTAGCTATTAGGCTAGCATTGTCCATGAATATCATAAATACTTATGAATATAACTAGAACTCCTGACAGAATTCTTATCAGGGAATTTATTTTAGCTAATATAGTTTTTAAAGCAAAGAACTAGCAGCTTAGCATTGTGCAAGTATTATTACACTCACTTAGCATTGTGATTGTTTTTAAGCTCTGTATGCAGTTAATGCTAAACTGGAGGCTATAAGCTTTTGTTAGCTACTTCTTTAGCCTCATAGCTCAAGAAAAAAACTGCATTCTTGTCAATATTATAGATTTTAAATGAATTGTAACAGTTGGATTGCTATAAAAACTAAAGAGTTGCCTCATCCAGCAGGACACGAAACAACAAATGGGTCCAAGAATGTTTTTTTTCGCCCCAAACTCACATGATCAGATGCTTTCGCTCTCTGCCGTCTCTGTGATTCTGCACCCACCCCAACAGACTTACTGTGACTTCTTCTCCTCCTGTGCCATCTGTCTGATCTCTCACTCAAACAGCTCGAACCGCTCGGCCCTCTCCTCTCCCCCGTGTCTGGCACAGTCATCCATCATGCAGATAGATATCAGCTCCGGCTCTCAAGTCGCACCGAGCACGAGGAAGCTCGTCCAAAACAATCAGACGCTTGTCCTTGGCCAGCGAGCTCGAGCAGAAATACTATGACACAATTCCATAAGCAGTAACCCAAATGCAATTACACCTGCGGGTGTTTATTTCTTATTACAAACACAGGATAGACGCAGGCCATATATCATCAGAGCTGAGAAAAGCGGAGTGTGTAGCAGTGTTTGACCCTGATAACGCCACTCACGCGCCTGATGTGCACTTCGCAAGTCCACTGAGGGAGTTTGTTTTCAGGAAGTTTTCAGGACTTTGGGGAGATGGAGAAGGTACAAAAATAAGGAGGGAAATTGTACATGAGGAAGCAAACCAATGCAGCATGTCCACCGTTTCAGGCAGCTTCCTGGGTTCTCAAGCTTTTTTCGGATAGTGACCTCCATTTTATGGACCACAAATTCTTACAACAGTACTGTCATATAATGTGGTATAAGAAGAATAAAACATACAGGGACATGATGTTATAAGAAAATGATCAGCGTTGGGGTGGTAACTGCACTTAGCCAGTAAGATCTCAGCATTTTGGACTTCTAGTAAATGAAGAAAAGCTCTCATTAGTGAATTCTGTTTGATCTGTTTTATATTCTGTATATGTGTCATGATTTCCTTTCCATTTCCATCATTTTTAGTCACGATTGTTTTTCCCTCACCGGGTGCTTATGTATAAAAAAGCAAATAAGGCTTCTCTCTTAAGAGCTTCTCCTCGACGTGCACCTTGCATACATTAAGCACTTATGCAAATCCGGCTCCGTGTGAGGGATGAGCGGCGAGGTGCTGGCATTTCGCCTCCTAAAGAAAAATAAATCAAAACGCAGCGTGCGTTTGGAGCAGCAGACTCACGTTTAATCATGCGGGAGATTTGGGTGGAGTTAGAGAACAGCGTGGAGCCTGCAAATGGAGAGGATTTATTCTCTAATTTTAAATTAGGGGCAGAAGAATTGCACATAACGTACAGCTTTGTGAGGAGAGGTCAGAACGAGCTTTCTAAATTGACTCGCTGCAATGCAAAGGGATCTACGTGCACTATTCTCCACGTCTGAGTTTCTCGAGAGCGTGCTTCACACGTTTAAACTCCTCCTTGATGTCTGTCACGTCTAATCGGACCTCATCAAGGTCACAGACACAACCTATCCATTCTCTTTCCTGAAGTTAATAAAACATAAAAATTGCAGTTATAGTAAAATTAATCAACTCCTTCTGACCAATCAGAACCCAGAATCCACAGCCCTATGGTGTAAATGGTTTTATTAAAACATGGCCACTAGATACTAAATCAAGGACCTCAATTTGGGAAACTCTTGACTGTTGTGTCTTTTAAAAGTTCTGCAGAGAACCCTACAACAGAGGGTTCTTCTATCACAAAGGGTTCCATGTAGAAGAATTGATAAAGAACCTAAAGAAATGGGTAAGTGCGCAGTACAATCCCTAAATTTCTTTTTTTCTTTAGGAGTCTAACATTTAGCTCTATTGGTACTTGTATAACTAAGGGTTCTTCACTTGTTCCTCTGGGGAAACCTTATTCAGAAGTTAAACACACTTAATTTTCCAATGAACCCTTAAAGAACCCTTGAAGAACCTTTTTTCTCCCTAAGAGTGTACACATTAACTGGTTATTCGAGCAGTCCAAACTATTGCTTTGAATTATTTTTAATCTTAATACCTAGAACCTTTCAGGAGTTTAAACTGCCTTGGTACTTGGTGAGTGGAAAAAAAGGTTCTTCGAGGGTTCTTTAATGTTTCTTGAGCTCCGTCATATACTGTACGTTCCTCATTTCAGTGCAGGATACATGATCAGCTGTCAGTCCTGCCATTTATCTGTCAGATTACTGCACAATGGTTTTCTTTCTACACAAATAATGGTGGGTTTTATGGATTTTTATGACATGCTGTCTGGTTTTTTTTTGGTTCTACTGTGTGTGTGTGTGTATGTGTGTGTGTGAGAGAGAGAGAGAGGGTGTGAAAGAGTGCGAAAGAGCGAGTGTAAGATGGAGATAATGAAGTCCACAGAGTAAAACCTAGCAGGAGGTTGAGTCTCTCCTTCTCCCACTGCAGAGTTTCTTTATGACACGAAGGAACCCTAAGAACCAGAGATGTTTGAACATGACGAGCTGAAACTTCTCATTCAGGAAGAAAGGAAGAAGAGAGAGAGGAACTCAGAGAGCAAGTGGAGTGTGAAAGCAGATGATAACGTGGAATATTATGGATGGAGTTCCGAGCAAGATGGTTTAAGATTCGGAAAGGAAATAGCAATAACATCATTTTTTTTTCCCATGATGGGATTTTTTCTTCTGAGTGTGTAAGCGCTCTTCTCTGTTTTGATGATGACGCGACGCCGCAGGAACATGGCGGACATTTAGACACCTGCTGCTATCTAATTATAAGCAGAACTGATCATGAGGATTGTGTCCATTTAACTACGGCGTGTAACTTTCACACTTAGCTAGCAAAGTATTCTACCTCGTTTTGGTGAAAAATATTTTCTTAAAGCTGAAACCCATGAAGAAATCTTTAGGACAGAGGAATTTACGCTTCTTTGCGGTTTCTCAGCAACATAACAAGCTGCTCTTTTTGTCTTATTAACTTCAAGAGAGCGAATGTAACTATAAACAGATAAAAAGTACAACACGTCAATCTTTAATGATAAACAAATAATTAAGCAGCTGCTGATTCTGTTACAGGAAGGTAACTTTAACTATTTCTAGTTTCCAAATCTGACCAAAAAATCTTTAACTAATTTATTTTATTTAAAATAAATAAATAAAAGTTAGCATTGTACTCTCATGAGGTCGTTAAAGACTCATCACTTTTCCATGCTCTTGGTGGCAAGAGCTGATTTGTGCTTGGACTTTCATGACTTTCTTTAATTTAAAAAAAAAAACACACACAAACAATTTGCCCATTTTTAGTCATTTTACATGGAGTCTACATGTAAACAATTTAGCTGATTAGGTATCAAACTGTACGCCGATAAAGCTGATCACATGACATTCGGTTATTACACTTAACTAATTATGTAATTTGTTGATAGACAAAGACACAGCAGTGTGTTAATTAAAAAATATATTTATAGTGTTTATTTAGTTCGAAATTCCTTGCTTTTTAACAGAAAAGACAAAAATTTATTCGAAGCATCGACCTCCTGATGGGGGCAGTGTTGCGTTTTGCAGCGTGTGTGTGTGTGTGTGTGTGTGTGTGTGTGTGTGTGGTAAAAAATATATGTTAATGTTCTCTTCATATGCCTTCTGGTTAAAATATAATAGTGGTGCAACAAGCATTGCATGGACCAAATGTACACAAAGACTATGTCTGTCACCACACACACACACACACACACACACACACACACACACACACACACGCTAGCAGTAACTCTTCCCAGTGATAACTCGTGGACATGAGCAGCTGATGGTGAACACCTTGGATCGGCGGTGTGAGGCTCCAGGTGCGGCTGTATCTCAAATCGTTTCACAAAGAGACGTTCACTCCGAATCCCGCTGCTCGTCCGGTGCATCAGAGAGACGCTGAGCGGGGAGGAGGGAGGAGGGAGGAGGGAGGAGGGAGGAGTTCGACCGCGAAGACACACACAACATAAACCCAAACCGGCTCAAAGAGCAGCAGGAGGCTGAGAACGTTGCACCTAAAAGATCAGGAATGAAGAAATGGGGCTGCAGTGGAGAAGTGAACGGCTTAAAAATGAGACACTTCGGTTATCAGTTAAAAATCTAAATGTTTACGAGCCTTTATTTAAAACTCTGCACCTCATTTCTGACTGCTTTTCTTCCTAAGATCACTTGGAGCTTGATTTACACACCTCATAAATCAGTCCTCTCTGGAAATTATTTAATCATTAAATCTTTAATCATTACGCTTAAAAATGGTTAAAGTCATGAAAACATTTCCAGTAAACTTTCCTCATTTACATTCTGAAAGCAGCTCCGCCTCCAGCTGCAGCAGCACCGTCCAACTCCACCCCTTTTGCTTAAAGAGTTCTCAATATTTTGATTAGAGAGCTAGAAACGACAAACGGCTCCTTTAAAATGATCACAACAACAGTGAGGAGTCAATAAAATTCAATAAGTCAAGGATTAATTATAGTCACGGGAATTCAATTCAATTCAATTCAGTTTATTTGTATAGCGCTTTTTACAATGTCATTGCCTCAAAGCAGCTTTACACAANAACCTTGAGAGGAACCAGACTCAACAGAGAACCCATCCTCATATGGGTTAACAGGAGTGTGTGTGTGTGTGTGTGTGGAATCACAGAGATAAATCAGCAACAGTGTGTCTTTACGTTTTTAGGAGATTTGTAGGTTCCTCTGCTAAACCTGATGCTGTTTTTTTGAAGAACTGCAAAACAAAACACGCTGTAGGACACTAGAGGGCGTCAAGAGTGACAGAGAAGAACTGCTCACAGCTGCTATAGCATAAGTGATAACATGGATATTAAGCAATATTAAATGTAACTAAAAACAGATAAAAAGTAAATAAGAAAGTAATCTTTGCCCAATTGCTGTGGGATAAAAGGAATAACGGTAAAAAAGGAGTAACGGTAACTCCGCTTCACCACACAATATTTTCCTATAACAGCACCACACACACACACACACACACACACACACACACACACACACACACACACACACACACACAGTTTTATTTCTTTCCTATCCGTTTCTGCCATTTATTTCAGATTAAGAAATTGATAATCACGACACTAACAACTGCGTTTGACTAAAACCTTTATTATCTATTTTTTTAACTTAATATTGTACATTATTAGAATTTTTAGTTTCTTAAAAGGTTGTGTCGAAGTGTATTTTATAAATCGAGTTACCAGTTTATTAGAAATGCTGATTTCATAAGTATAACTATGCAAACTATTGACTTAAGCGCACACAAATGATGAACAACAGATTTATATTTTATTGTTCCGTGGCAGCTGGAGAAGTTTCTCCAGACCTCAGTAAAGATTATCCAGCACCGTGAAGCTGCTGAAGTTCTGGTGTTTTCCGTCAGAGCCGCCCTCACTGCGTTAAACTCCGAACCGTGTTTCTCCCGGCTCAGTGACTCTCGGTATCAGCTCCAGCCAGCCGAGCTCAGCTCTCTTCTCCGCCAAGCAGCCAGACGAGAACCAGCTCTTAACACCTGATCCGTGTTGTTCTTTACAAAAACAAAACAAAACACCACACTGGCCTCAGATTGAGGTTTAGCCTCTGAGAAAAAGTGAGCAAACACGGCTTTTATTTAGCTTCGACAGGTCCGGTCAAAGGCGGAGAAGACAAGCAGGGATCGGAGGAGATTAAGCCATGTTCACTCGATGCTCCTGTTCCACAACGGGCTTTTACCAGAACATTACGCTAACCGAATGCGTAGCGCGCTCTCCTCTGACTCCACGCTGACTCTCGAGAAGGCGTTAAAGTTCATGAGCTCTTATTCCAGCCGTAATGAGGAGAGGAAATGAGCGGAAATACATTAGAGAGACTCAAGGACACCTTAATATCGGGCCACATGCGGTTTGTGGGATTACTTTGTGTGACTTGAAAATTAATTAGTAAATGAAATAGCAGTATAAAAAAACCCCTAAAATCAAACATCACTTTAAAATCTGAAAGATTTTAAACACCAAGGAGCCTCTGGCTGACACAGACACTCTCTCCTGTCACTATATATAGTTCTATTTCCTGTTAGTTTCACTGCATTTACTCAGCAGGCTGTAATCCTCAGGAGGTCCGTCATATTTCTGTCCATTTCTCATACCCAGGTTTATCAGTCAAATCTGAGAAATGCCCCATTTTAATTATAGGGTGTGTGATATCATTTCTAGCACAGCTACAGATAAATCTCAGTGATCTAATGACTTAAAGCACTTCAACACATGAACACGTTCACTTTTATTAAGTCTTAAAAAAAAGGTTCAAACGAGAAGAGAGATTGAACATTGAGCTTTCACACAGAGCTAGAGAAGGAAATGAAGAAGAGCAAAATGAAGATAAACATGAAAAAGTAAATAGTAAGGGTGTGCAAGCTTTGTGTGTGTGTGTGTGTGCGCGCACACAGTATACCGTGATATTATTCGAGCTAGAAACCTGATTATCCATAACCTGCTCTCTTTAATGGAATTTTTTTCAGCTTGAAAAAAAAAAAAAAAAAACATCTGCAGGGAAACGGTCATGAATTTATTTTTTAAGAAAAAAAAAAAAAAAAAAGCAGTTTGGTTTTATGATAATTCGATGTTTATTTCTCATCCTGCCTGTCAGTCAGTGGTCTCACTTTCTGAGTATTATTTCCCCTCGGGTCCTTCTCTAACTAACACACACACACACACACACACACACACACACACACACACAAGCACTATAAGACAATTATGTTGGGAAACAGGCAATCTTCTTGTGACTCTAAGCCGTGTGGAGCGACAAACTTACTTGACAGAGGACAAATAAAAAAGAAATGAAATACACTTAGAGGACGGTCTCTGTGACAGTGGGGAGTTTATTGTTTTGAGAGGCTGCTTATTGAGACTCGTCCCCAGGGACCAGCGCTTCTCCGACTCAGCTCCCGTCATCAATCCGCTCATCCGATCACCCAGCCATCACCGATTCCCAAATCTGGCTCCCCATGGGTCGCTCGTGATTAGCGTCTCAGCCGGAGCGCACTGACACGCTGACAAGACACTTAACGTCACGTCTTTCTGTCACACGTACACTACTCAACTCCTGACAGGAACTCGGCTTGCGTTAAAGCGCTCTCCACTCTGATTGGTCAGAAAGTGTTGATTCAGTTTCTACGCATAAGCTCGGCTCTTTCTAATCCGTTATTGTTTCTATAGCAACAACTCGTGTGAGGACACGCCCTTTTAACGTAAAGGGAAGGAGTCTCCAGTGTCAGCGCTGTGCAACAGTCAGAGGTAAACCTAAACATCAACTTTCCGACATCTTGCTGTGGTGTAAGAGGAATAAAACACTTCGGGATGTGCTGTGAGAGGCAAATAATCAACTCCGTGGTGGCAACAGCATCTCCGCTTGTGTGTGTGTGTGTGTGTGTGTGTGTGTGTTGGAGGGGGTGCTTTCTATTTGTTAGCACCCTTATTGGTTTAAAAGAATACAGGAAAAAGAAAAATTTATATTTTAAATATTTAAACATGACAGAGCCAAAGCTTTCACACAAAATCACCTGCAATCTTTTCCTAATCCAATTCCAATATTTTTTATTTATTTAAGAATAGGATAATTTTTTTTTCCCCTCTGGTATCCAGTTCAACTTTTTTTCTGGCATCAGTGCCGTCTCTTCTTCTTCTCCTTCTAGTTCAAAACCAAAAAAAAAAAAAAAACCCATCTTTGAGCTCTGCTAATATCTTCAGATCTTCGTGTCAGTTGAAAAGGCTTCAGTCTTCCTCATTTTCTTCCACAATAATATAAAATCTTAATCACTGGAGGATAAAAGGAGCCGGTGGAGGAGCAGCACAGCGGTGAATCACTCGTACCTGCACCACCACAATGGGATGTAATACGGGAGCGCAGGTTTGGGAAACACCCCTGTGAAGCGAACATTCGGACCTGTGGGAACGCGGGATAATGGAGCGTGATTGAAGAGGTGACACTCGGAGCGAGCTGCTATAATTACAGAGCCGAATTCGCAGCCTCTCGTCTCTGAAAATCCCCTCGACGGCGTCTCATCAGCGGCGGAGCGAAGAGATCAGCCGTTATTAGGCCCTGCGTTTGTTCCTTGGGAAAGTGATCTCTCATTCTCCTGGACAAAACACAGAGCGAGACGACGACTCGCGTCCTAATTGCATGTTCCCGTGGATCGCTCTTTCCTCGAGCCATGATTTTAGAGAAACCCGTCTCGCAGTCTGCTCTGCTGAGGGAATGGAGCAAAAAAGGACGAAGAAGGCTGAACGAGGTTAAGTTTAAAGTCTCAACACGACCTGGATTTACCCCAAACACACAGTCTTTTAATAATAAAATATAAATACTCAGAATGTCTAACCACTGTGTGTAAAGGGAATAGAGTAGAGATACTGTAGATGTAATTAGGTACGTATGGAATAAAACACTCAGTGATGATGATCAGTGACAGGATGGTGTGATGAAACGGAGCCACCGTTAGCACTCTGAAGCTGATTATTTTCCTGAAACAGCATGTCAAAGTGTTTAGTGGAGCCTTATTTGAAGTGAAGTGAAGTGAAGTGACTTGTGGCCAAGTGTGGTGACCCAGACTCAGATTTTGTGCTCTGCATTTAACACATCCAAGTCCACACACACAGTAGTGAACACACACCCGGAGCAGTGGGCAGCCATTTTAGCTGCGGCGCCCGGGGAGCAGTTGGGNGCGCTGGTCATTCACTCCCCCACCTACAAGCCCTGCCGGACCCGAGACTCGAACCCACCACCTTCAGGTTCACCTTCGGGTCACGTTCGGGTTGTTTTTGCTGATGTAATAAACTCTGGCGTACAACATGTCTTAGAGTGTTTCCTCTGGTAATTAAGTTCTTCTTTCATGAATCTTTTGAGGCACATCTTGTTCTTTTCAAAGATAGAGCCTTTTTTTTTAGTTCCTTCTTTTGGTGGACAAAATAAAAAAAAAACAATCCTGTACTTGAAAGTAGAGATATCTTTGATAACATGTGACTGGAGTAAAAAGTCTATTTAGCTTTCTACTTGAGTTAAAGTACAAATGTCTTCTTAGTCGTTAAAAGTAAAAGCAGAGTGATTCTAGTTATATTATTTTGATGATCAGTGTCTAAAACATGACGGTACGTTTCCACGTGTCTCCCCTCGCCGGTGCCCCGCCCCCTGATGAACCCGTCAATCATGAAATCGTGGATGTTAAATAAAATATCTTCTTACTCAAGTTGGCTTCTTTTGTAAAATATTCTTGATAGTAATTTTATTTATTTATTTATGATGTCACTAGAATGGCTCTTTAAATAGACAGCTAGATTTCTGGGCTGCATTGTGAACGGTGTGCTTCAGTCTGAATGACTGATAAAGCACAGATATTTGGGAAGGAATTACATGTACGTGTGCACGTTTCTTTCTAGACGTGTGCTGTACTTCAGCAGCGTTAGAGATCATTTGACTGTTTTTAGCATCAGATGAACCGAGGAAGGAGTGTGTCGCGAATTCCACAGTGATGTCGTATAAAACAAAATCCTACATAGGCTTTTTTTCTTCTGTGTATGTAGTAGATTCCTTTCTGCCTCGTTTATTTGTCACTTGCGCAGCTACGCTGGGGTTTGAAATACTTGTGACGAGGTTTAGATGTAGACGTTGACAGTACAAACACTGTTAGACATGAACACACACATATTTGGACGAGTGGTTGAGATGATGCTGTAATGTAATAAGGTGAATGAGGTAAATGAAACTGAGAGTAAAGGGACATGTGCTATTAGATAAAGCAGAACAGTAAATATGAGTACAATAAAGTACATAATAAAAAAATCTGAATAGTAAATAAGTGTCTGGAAGTGGCAGTAATACAGTCTGGCAGTGTTGGATGAAGGACTGCTGGCTGTTATCTGACGGCTTGGAGAAAAAAATCAAAAGTTCTTCAGTCTGGTTGTCTGTGATTGGATGCAGCAGAAGCGTCTGCCAGACAGCGATTTCGCAAACAGATAGCGAGCAGGATGAGTGCAGTCCTCAGTCATACTGGATGAAATCTTTGATGACACCAAGCTCTAAGATCCCGAGTGATTTCTGTCTACAGGTTGAATTAGTTATACGCATTAACTAATATCAGCCTTTTAGAACGGCTCGTTTGAATTCCAGCAGCCGTGCTGCGTTAGCGGCCGGGATACTGAGAGGGATTTGTCTCTCTCGTGCTCTCCCACATCCACTCGGCGCTCTCTGATGGCCTTCAGACTGCGCTCGGAAATCTACTCATGGCTAAACTTCAATTTCATGCTCCGCTCTATCTTCAAGATCGCTCCAAACATTGGTTATTGAATCTAAACCCCGCCGTCACCTCGGCTTGTGTCGCTCATGTGCGGCCTGCGGATAAGCGGCTGGTTGGAGCTCGTTTACAAAGTCATCTACAAAGTCAAGACTCAAAAACTGATTAATTGCTCATTCATGTGTGTGTGTGTGTGTGTGTGTGTGTGTGAGTGAGTTATAAAGCTTAATGCACAATAAATACATTATAATTCTTCCTGTAGTTAGATATGACTCACTGCTGCTCTAACCATGAACGCTGAGCTTTTTACAAAAGGCATTAATCATTTTAAATAATTAAATATCACATTAATTAGAAAAGAGCCTGTGGAAAAACTCAGATTGTGCTTTCTGTTTCTTCGGAGTTCTTTATCATGCTGCATCTAATAGTCGCTAAAATTAAATCCTACGATCTCAGTGTGAGTTCATCGTAATACTCAGGTAAACGTCGTAAGAACGTCATGAACTGCATTTGAAATTGCGGTAGGACTCGGGACGAGAGGATAAAGAGTGGACAGTCTGCGAAACATCACGAGCTAAAGATTGGACCATGACAGAAATGCTGCTAGTCTGTGGAGTGTGTGTAGAATATCTCCCAAACATGAACAACCCGAAACTGTTGTCATAAAGTTCATTAAACTCATAGTCAGGCTGGGTGATGACAGTCATGTGACAGGTAGTTGGTGATCTATAGATATTTTGAGAGTCTGTAGCGATAGCGACCCCCTGACCAGAGCTGATAAAACACACCTGCTGTTCTTTTGAAAATCTGAACAAGACTCTATGATTGGCTATAGTGCAACCAATCAGAGCTAAGCAATCCAAAAACATTCACTCCACACATCACCCATAAAAATGGTGGATGAAAACTGATCTATATTAAAGGTATCCATTTTTACTACAGATTTACATGCTAGTTTAATGACACAAAGAAAGAAATGGTTAAACTACATCTCTCTCTCTCTCTCTCTCTCTCTCTCTCTCTCTCTGAGCTGTCTCTCTCTCTCTCTCTCTCTCTCTGAGCTGTCTCTCTCTCTCTCTCTCTCATAACCGAGATTCAGGAATCCCGTAAAGACGCTGTGCAGCTTCGTCCCACCGGCGAGACAGCTGCCTGATAGGATTACAGTTATACAACTTTTTTGGATCGCAGAATCGCCTCCCACTTCAGTCTAGCCCACACGATGCTCTCTGCCAAATTACCAGACAAAAATAACAATAGAGAAATCGACTTGCCCTACTTTAGTTACAGCAGGATGTGAAGTTGCTTGAAACTTTGAAATTATGCTCACACTGCTGGAAGGGTTTTTTTTTATGATTTGCTCAGCAACTAGAATTCATTATCTTGTTGTTCCGCCAAAAATATGATTAATTGAATGAAAACAAAAAGATTTTGTTTAGCCATTTTTTGCTTGCTTCACAATAATCTGCTAAAAAGGTCACAAAAACAAAAAAAAACAATTCTTGTTGTTTAATTGGATAGTTTAGGATTCTTAGTGGCCAGAATAGGTTGTCCTTGAAACTCTTCCTGACAGGGAATGTCAGGAAAAACAGAGCAAAACAGGATCAGGAAACTGGATAGTACTGAGAAAGCCAGAAAATCAAAACCAGGACTCTAAAAAATAAACCTCAGGATTGCAACCTGAGAACCGTGCAAAGAACCAAGCAGACCGGGTTTGTTAAATACACTGCGCTGATTGGATGTAAACAGGAAACAGGTGTGTAAGAGCTCAGGTGAGTGAGAGAGTCATAAATTCCGGGCTGGATTAGGATCGGGATGGGAAGTGCTGGCTCCTGGATCGGGTGTGACGGGGAAACACTCTGTTATAGAGTTTCAGCTACTTGGGACCAATGGATCATTCCAGAAAACGGATGAACATAGTGTCTCCATTTTACAAACCTGCGTGCACAAGAGTGACGTGTGGAATTACGCACTAGATCCACGGTTCAGGAGGATTTCTTCTGTGTGAACGCAAACCTGCGATTATGAGCCACGAGCCCCTCGAGTGTGAAAATGCTTGATTTTTTTCTTTTCTTTTCTTTCTTTTATTTATTATTATTTTTTTACAGCAGAACACTGGATTTAAAATAATCAGCACACAGGGTTATTCAAAATCCCTGACATTTTTTGCTTCTTCCAGGAATTTCTGCGTTAGATATTTGTTTGAGTTACTGTTATTACGTTGTTGAGAAAAAGACTGATAACACAGACGAGTCGTAACCTCCCGGCAGAGGCAGTCAGGTTGTGTAATTCACGAAAAACGTTGATTTCGGTCTCATCTGAATACGGCCCACGATGACAGCCGTCGCTCCACTGAAGCTCGGTGAAGGTTTTGGTGCCTTCTCTCAGGACGAGCTTCGTTCCTGCAGCTCTTCTGAACAGCTTCTTGTTACGGATTTGAAGCTTGAAGCTCGATGACCTCAAGAATAATATAAACGAGTGATTTTAAAATCATGATCCCCGGAGTCTCCCTCACCATCTGCTCCGTTCCTGGCAAACTTTTAAAGGCTGGTTTAAAATTATTATGGCTTTGAATTTACTAATGCAAGATTTTTTTTTTTAAACCAATTGCTTATGCTTATGTATTTCTACCTCCATGTGGTCCTGGAAACACATCAATTTCGTGTTGGAAGTTGTAATGTAGATCACAAGAAGTCAACAAGGAGACGACCTTGGTCTCTTCTCGAGGGTGTCTTCCATCCAGAGTTCAAACCAAATCTATGCTAACTTAAATGTGTCTCGTTATAGGGATGCTACCATGAATGGATCTCGCTAGCATTCAGGACTTGCACAAGTTCCCAAAATGAAGAGAAGCAGGAAGCAGAATTGTGGAGCGAGATGAAGATAATCTAATATCAAAATAATTAAAGGTGATAACTCCAGGCTAAGATATAGATTAACGTAACGCTAGCCCAACATCATTTTAGCAGGTAAGCAGCTAGCTAGGAGTTGCTGCTGACTTTAGAGCACGTAATGCTAATTATTTCGCTAAACTTGATTAAAGTTGCGTAAACACTTTGCCAGTGTGGTTTAGTTTTAACCTATATGATGTAACGATGGTTTATTAGCATGCAGAATCTAACGCTAGCACTTTCAGACAGCTAACCTGTACATGGCTAACGTAAAGCGTAACATGACGGTCGTAAAGCCCCGCTATTGGTGGAATGATTTTTTCCTCCGTGATGCTAAATATTTTACACAGATTCATATTGCCGAGATTTTTATCTAAAATGACTTACAGCTGAAGACAAATCCGATTCCGAGGTATTAAGTGGCTTTTGGGGAATTTTGAGATTTGAATTAACCACCTTCCAGTCTTTAGCAAACTAAATGATATAATCAGTCAAGGAAAGTTTCTTTTAATTAAGTCGTCTGTGGAGTTAATGGACAACTTCATTTCCTCTTTAAAATATGAATCATATGCTTTTAGTGGCCTTCGTTAATGAGCACTTTATGAGCTGTCAGTGTTCCGTTTTTACCGACTCAGAGCCGTCTAGCTCGTCTCACACATCTCTCATATCACATCTCTCATATCACACACGTCACACACATCACACACACGTCATATCTCACACACGTCACATCTCACACACATCACATCTCACACACGTCACATCTCACACACGTCACACACATCACATCTCACACACGTCACATCTCACACACGTCACGTCTCACACATCTCTCATATCACACACATCACGTCTCACACACGTCACGTCTCACACACGTCACGTCTGACACATCACATCTCACACACATCACATCTCTCATATCACACACATCACACACGTCACACACATCACATCTCACACACATCACACACATCACACACATCACATCTCACACACATCACATCTCTCATATCACACACATCACACACGTCACACACATCGCATCTCACACACATCATACACGTCACACACAGCACGTCTCACACACGTCACATCTCACACACATCACATCTCACACACATCACATCTCACACACATCACATCTCACACATCTCTCATATCACACACATCGCATCTCACACACATCACATCACACACACATCGCATCTCACACACATCACATCTCACACACATCATACACATCACACACATCACATCTCACACACGTCACATCTCACACATCTCTCATATCACACACGTCACACACATCACGTCTCACACACGTCACATCTCACACACATCACATCTCACACACATCACACACATCGCATCTCACACACATCACATCTCACACACATCACACACATCGCATCTCACACACATCACACATCACATCTCTCATATCACACACATCACACATCGCATCTCACACACGTCACATCTCACACACATCACACATCACATCACATCTCACACACGTCACATCTCTCATATCACACACATCACATCTCACACACGTCACACACCACATCTCACACACATCACATCTCACACACATCACATCTCTCATATCACACACATCACATCTCACACACGTTACACACATCACATCTCACACACATCACACACATCACATCTCACACACGTCACACACATCACATCTCACACACATGACACATCACATCTCACACACCACACGCATATATATATATATATATATATATATATATATATTTAGTTGGTTATTTTTATTTATTTATTTATTTGTATTTTTTTCTTATTTTTTTAAGTGAAAGATGAATTATAGTAAGGGGAAAAAATTAAAACAAAAACAAACCTAAAAACAAAACAACACAAAAAAAACCCAAAGCAAAAGTTTTGTTTACTTCGAGATTTTTATACTCTTTTAGTTATTCTCAGACACCCCACGTGAATAAAAGTCACTCACGGCATGTAGGTCTCTATTACATACATCTGGGACAGAAACGTGCCGTTCACGTGCAGTCACGTAGTCGCGATTATCACCGCGTCTGACAAGCCGGGTTTAGAAGCTCATAAAGCAGCTCTTACATCATGCACTCGCTCCGAGAAGCAGGCTTTTGTGAATTTCTTTTTTTTCTTGGCTTTGTCAATAGACTACATGTTTATCAGACCTCGGCGAGAGTGTCTTTGTGATATTACATCCCAGACACAAAGCTGCTGAAAGACGGAGTGTGGTTACCAGGCAACAAGCACTTCAACCAATCAGATGACTGAAGTACATAAGCCATGTGTGTACTTCTTTAGATCTATATACTGTATGATGCAGTGAGTATGTAAGAAATTACTCCCTACTCACTGAACACTGTCTAGCACGTTTACAGGATCTGTCCCAAACCACATGCTCACTATGAAGGCCACATGAACAACATCACATCTCAAAGGTCTCACTGTCATCAGTACACTGTGGACGTGTCCCAAACCACACATCGTATTTACTATATAGGTCACAAAAACACCATCACCAAGGTCCACTATAATCAGTCTGGATTATGGACCACTAATCGTATTCACTAACTAGGGCACATAAACACAATCCCATCTTTAATTACTCTACATTTGCATTGTCTCAGTCCATGGTGGCTGTGTCCCAAACCACAAACAATGATCACTATATAGCGGTGTATTTTTGGTAGAGTATACTTAACAGAGTGGTCTTAGTCGAGTAACACCTGCACAGGGTTTGGTGTGTGACATCACTATACAGGGCACAGAACACCACCACAGCTTAAACACCATGGATGTGTCTCAAACCACACACTGTTCACTATATAGACCTCATAAACACTACCACACCTTAAACACCATGGACGTGTCCCAAACCACACACTGTAAACTATACAGGGCACATAAACACCATCATCAGGTCATGGTGGATGTGTCTCAAACCACATACTATGTACACTATCTAGGCCACTTCAACATCATCCTTTATCAAATATCCCACAGTGATCAGGCCGTAATGGACGTGTTCCAAACCACACACCATAAACACTGTCTAGGCCATCTAATCACCATTCTATTTCAAAAATCTCGCCATTATTTGTTCACTAAGGACATGTCCCAAACCCCACACCCTGTTTTTGCTATATAGTGCGCAAAAACACCATTCCATTGTAAATCCCTTACATTCATTGGTCCACTATGGATATATCCCAAACCACACATCTTTTTCACTATATAGGGCACATAAACACCATTCTCAGAGTCGTCAGCCATGATGGACGTGTCCTAAACCACGCAGGACAAACTAAACACTAAAACTAGTCCACTGTGGACGTGTCCCAAACCACACACCCTATACACTCTCTAGGCCACATAAACATCGTTTTTCAGCTAAATTTTCAGCAGAATAAATTCAGTCAGTCCATTATGTACGTGTCCCAAACCACACGGCCTGTGTCTCAAACCATCCCTACAGTTTCGTGTTAATGGCGCAGTGTGTGTGTGTGTGTGTGTGTGTGTGTGTGTGTGTGTGTAAGTCATTCCACCTCTCTATAGGAGGTTCTCCTTCTCCACTGCTGTTTGCTGTTTACTTTCTGCTGATTGATCCAACAGATAATTAAAGAACAACAGTAAAGCACATTAATAAAGACTCGTCTCTGCAGCTCGACGCCTCAATAACGTGCTGCAGAGGAACCCAACCAGACAGCACTCGCCGCTCTAATGAGACTCAGCAGAACCTTCCGCATGCTGCTGTGGACCAACTAACCTGCTGGAACACGGCGTGGAAACGTAATCAGCTGCTGACTCAACCTGAGGAGAGAGAGAGAGAGAGAGAGAGAGAGAGAGAGAGAGAGACAGAGAGCAAGAGAGAGAGAGAGCAAGAGAGAGAGAGAGCAAGCGAGAAAAAGAAACAGACAGAGAGAGAAAGCGAGGAAGAGAGAGAGTAAGACAGAAAGAAAGAGGGAGAGGAAGAGAGAGAGTGAGAGAGACAGAGAGGAAGAGAAAGAGACAGAGATAGAGGAAGAAGGACAGAGACAGAGAGACAGACAGATAGAGAGCAAAAGAGAGAGAGACAAAGACAGGGAGAGAAAGAGAAACAGAGATACAGAGAAAGAAAGAAAGAAAGAAAGAAAGAGAGAGAGAGAGAGAGAGAGAGAGAGAGAGATCTACAGTGCCCCTGTGAGAACAGGAATTAACTTGTAACATTAAATGTAACTATAAAAGGATAAAAAGTATTATACATTGTTATTTAATTAGTTCAAAGTTGGCGAGTTGCTGTAGTATAAGAGGAATAAAACACTTCAGGTTACGCTGCTAAAGGAAGACAATCAACGTCAGGATGGTAAGATGGTAACTCTGCTTGGTCGCTGATTATTTCCCCGTAACGGCGTGACACGCAGAGTGTTTCATTCCTTCTCTGCAGAGCCGTTTTGTCTCTCACACACAGCTGCCCATTTCTCAGCCATCTTTATAGAAATATGGATGTGTAATTTGTCACCGGATCCTCACGGAACCCGTAATTCAATTTCGCATCAAAGCAAAGCCATGCAGAGAGAGAGAGAGAGAGAGAGAGAGAGAGAGAGAGAGGGAGAGAGAGAGGGAGAGAGAGAGGAGAAAATTGACTCTAACACTCAAAGAGGAAAAAAAATCCCTGATCAAAAGAAGTCTTTATTCCAACAAAGAAGAATGGCAGTGAAACAGGGCAGCGCTGGGAAATCTGCCGGAGAAAAGGTCAGTGACGCGGCACATCTGAGCGCTCACGAGCTGGGGCTGTTCGAGGACTTCAAAAAGATTAAAAAAATGCGCATTTGTTCAACTCACGCCAGCGCGAATACTTAATACCTTTAATGATTTAGGCTTTGGAGGGATTATGATCATTCATTAACGGCGCATAATGTCAGCAAATAACAGCTGTACCTAGTGAAATGTGCACGGATCTACTGTACAATTCAGTTTGTTTATTTTCGGTTGCCCTTGTGATCGTGGACCGTCTCACACGCGTACACGGGGTTGTAGAAGCTAAAAGGGAAAAGCCAACTCCAGTCCTCTGCCGCGAGTGGTCAGGTTGGCGAGACGCTCGTTGTACCGGCTAGTACCGTTAGATTACCTGATTGCGTTTTGAGCAGGAAAAGAAACTCAGATGGAGCTGCTGTGGGGTTTGTCACGTATTTGTCGGTCAACTCAGTCCACGAACTTCACTTCCCAGAATGCACCTTGGCCTTCAGACATGTCTACACACCCCAGAGTCCACTACCGCTAACCCACTCTCAATCACCGGACTTTTGATTACACACACACACACACACACACACACACACACACACACACACACACACAAAAAGAGACTTTCACTCACTAAGACTTTGTGAAGTAAACGCTCCTTTTGTCCCGTGCATCTGACTTTAGCGAGCCTTCTGTCACATCCTAACACACTCATAACACACACAAAACACACACACGGCGTCACACCGTCACGTCGGCGTTTTCAAAAATGTATGGTTTCTCCCGTTCACATGAAAACAGCGAAAACATTTTCAAATTTCTCCACCATTGAGGATGAAAAAACTGTTCAAAGCGAAAGTCTCTGACTTTTACCGCGAGAACGCACTTATTCAGCGATTTTGTACCTCCTTTTTACTGAATATATCAGTATACCTGCAGAAACAGGGGACGCCCGGGGGGATAATGGTTCAGAGATGTTGGTTACAGTTGTACTCGGCTGGTGAATTAAGATTACAGAGCGCAGTGTGTTTCCTCACACGCTCCATTTCATCTCAGCTGCGCTGAAGCTGCGATTTTTCCCACAGGTAACTGGATCGGTTTAAAGCGCTTTCTTTCTTTCTTTTTTCCAGGTCTATCCGGAATTTACTTTCAGACTCATCAGCAATCAGAGGGCTGGAGCCGGGGGGAAACGGCTGCTCATAAATACAGATTGGTCTTTTCACTTTTAATCTGCGTGAAATGCTCAGATCAAGACTGTGAACAATTGAAGTGAAGTCTGGGAAGCGAGGCGACTGGGACTGTTTATCATCTCCAAGAAAATGATGACGAGAAAGAGGAGGCTTGAGCCCAGCAGAAATTGGGGCATTCTGGACTCTAATTCTGATTTTCACCCATTGACACCGTCTTTCTATCAGCTGATTTAGCCCAAGCTGAGCTGTTTTAGACGCAGCATTACTGAACGCAGGAGGCCAAACGGAGAAAATACACTAAAGCATAAACAATTCGCAGTCCTTAAAAATACACAAAATATATCTACACATTTATTACAGAACCACAGGGGAAAAAAACCTAAATCATAATATATAATTTTATTTAAATCTTACCTGAAAACTCATTTGTTTAAGATGAACAGCATTTCTGACAACATTGTTCGAAAACTCACAAAATCTGTGACGTTCCCGCTGGTTTCTATAGTAACGGCTCATTCACAGGGACGCGTAGGTTGGACGCTCCACATACACAGATTGTTATGGTGAAGTTTTCTGTAATGAGACGTTTATGTAACATTCATGGAAGGAGTCTCCGGTGTCAGAGGTGAAGCTGTAGCTTTAGGTTTTCTGACATCTTCAGGACAGAGTTTACGCTTGTTTGAGGTTTCTTGCGAACGTGACAAGTTGTGGTCTTTTAACTTGTTTTCCGAACATTCGGTGTAACTATGAAAGCTGTTAGCATCGACACATTCCTGAGGAAGAACCCATTCAGGATGTGCTGCTATAGGAACGCAATCAACGGCAAATCTCTAGCCAAGTGCAGCTGCCTGGATTTAGCAGTAGAAATAATACGTAGACTAAGAAAGGCCACTATTCTGACTTGTTTTGGTGTCTGTGATATAAGAAAGCCCTTTTCAGCTCTGACTCCTTTACCGAAACTCTTCCAGTCGAGTTGCGAGTTGCGAACGTGTGCAGAACGAGCTCCAAGCCTTTCACAAATCTCTCTCTCTGAATGACACTAATTATACTTTAACGTCCTCCATCTTCAGCTGCATTCAGCCGTGAGCGTGATGGCTGTGCTAGCGTCCCAAATCCATCACGCGCTGATTAGCATAGGTCAATTTGGAACACATCCTCTCAGGGAACCCTCGGCATTTACCGGGGAAATGTATGCAAAGCGCAGGGAGTATCTGGTGATTTAAAGGGATGATTTGTGTGTCTTCGGTTATGACGGCACACTCGAACGTTTTCATCTAGCGAACGTGCGGCGTGTGTTTCCGCGCTCTCTCCTGGGAGTCGTAAACAAAACATAAATCACAGCAGATATAATGGAAGAGCAAACGAGGGCGAAAACACGTCACGCACGCACCATTTTAAACCTCGACACGAGGACCGCCTAGTGAGACTCGGAGAGTTATGGAGACATTAAAAATGTAATTATGGCAAAGTAGAAAAGAAATGTTTAACTTAGAACGTCATGCTTTTTTAATTTGAGCTCGTTTGGAATCTGAGTGTGAAATGTGGGTTTGATGATCATTTATTTAGAAAACAGTTTAGAGAGACTATATTAAGGATCATATAACGACTTTATACACAGCCATGAGAGGGTTATGGAGTGAACGATGGGTGGTTTAACCCTTTCATACACAAACTGTTAAAAAACTGTTAATAAACATAACTGGCTTCTTTAGATGCTTTTTTTCTATTTCTTATATTTGCATTTCATACGATTTTTTTCTTTTTCTTTTCCTAAATATCACTTAAATTAAAAAGTACATGGAAAATAAAACATTATACCTAAAATTAAAAAGAATAAAATATGAATGTTAATGAACAAAATTATAGAAAAATATCATTTTGAACAAACTATAGCAATATTCTTGAGAGAATCGACACAGTTCAGGTCTTTTTCATGATGCAGCTGATTTTGTAAATAATAAATGTTTCAGCGTGGTCTCACACAAAGACATCTTTTCCTTTTTTCAGGGAACGTGTCAAACACGTGTGTCCTCTTCTTCTTCTTCTTCTTCTTCTTCTGGCTTTTCCCTTCAGGGGTCTCCACAGCGAATCATCACTCTCCACCTNACTCGTTCCTAATCCTGTCCAACCTCGTCACTCCCAAAGAGAACACCTGTGTCCCTGACCTGCTTATGCTTTATAACAGTGTTTATAACAGTGTTATAGATGGAATGAAACATGTAATAAGTGAGCAGGCATAAGTACACGCTAATGATACTTTGTGAAGACTATAAGACTTTCAAATATTTCCAAATATTGCTTTTCTAACTAAAAATTAAACGCTACTGAAAAATGTTTGTTTATCAGTAAAGAAAGCAACTTATGATGTGACACTTACGTACAGAAAAAAGACACGAGTGCGACAGTCAACGTCTCCAGAAGATCTGTAAAGAAAAATACAAGAACACAAACCTGACAGGTGAGTGTGTGAACACGGTGTGTGTGTATTCAGGGTGTGTGTGCAGGTGTGTCGCTGTCCCTCAGGCTCTCGCATTCTGACACTTTCTTTGCAGCGAAGGCTGCAGTGTTTCCTTCTCCTAGAATGATTCTCAGTTTCTCTTCTTCTGTTAAATTGCAGACATTTGGTATTTTGTGTGTGATGTTTTTGATGAAGATGTCTCTCTGGTGTTGATATTTTTCACAGTAGAGGGGGAAGTGCAGCTCTGTCTCGACCTCACCGCTCGTACAGTGAGCACACATTCTCTGTTCTCTAGCAGCCAGGTTCTCCTGTGTTCCAGGTTCTCCCGTGTTCCAGGTTCTTCGTGTTGCAGGTTCTCCCGTGCTCCAGGTTCTTCGTGTTGCAGGTTCTCCTGTGTTCCAGGTTCTCCCGTGTTCCAGGTTCTTTGTGTTGCAGGTTCTCCCGTGTTCCAGGTTCTCCCATGTTCCAGGTTCTCCCATGTTCCAGGTTCTTCGTGTTGCAGGTTCTCCCGTGTTCCAGGTTCTCCCTTGTTCTAGGTTCTCCCGTGCTCCAGTGTTCCAGGTTCTCCCGTGCTCCAGGTTCTCCCATGTTCCAGGTTCTCCCGTGTTCCAGGTTCTCGCGTGCTCCAGGTTCTCCCATGTTCCAGGTTCTCCCATGTTCCAGGTTCTCCTGTGTCAGCCCTTCTCCACAGCGAGAGTGTGTTCACTCAGCCTGTACCTGGTCAGGATGTGCCTCTGCTTTATATCTCTGATGGTGAAGAGATACTCTGCCAGTTCATACTCTCTGTTCAGAGCCTGATAGCAGTGTAACCTGCACTGGGTTTGGTTCTGACTGTCCCACTGCTCCAGATACACTCTTCTCATCTGCTCAGTAATTTGGTTGCCTCTGATTAGACTTTGGTGAGCAGTGCCAGGCTGAGACCGCTGTGTGTTCTGCTCTCTCTCTCTCTCTTGCTCTCTCTCTCTCTCTCTCTCTCTCTCACTCTCTCTCTCTCTCTCTCTCTCTCTGGCAGCATTATTACAGCAAACACGTTGCTCTTGCTCATTCAAATTCGTACATAATTTCATGAGATCACATTCTTTAAACTCAAAGATCTGTTAATGGTTCGACACGCCCCTTCTTCACACGTACATCAGAATAATCGCTTAATCATTTCACATTCTTTTCATGTATTTACTGGATAATAAGCCTCAGGGTTTGGAAATGGAACAAGAGGTTAAGAATCTGATATTTGCAATTTTAAGTACGTCTGATTGGATGAAAAACACATTTTTTCCTTATTAGGGATCAGCGGCTATAAATCAGAGGCTTTTTGCAATAGCATTGTACCGCAGTGCTGCTGAAATCTGTCTGAACTGTTGATTAATTTTCCATAACAGCAGCTCTGACAGTAATATTTTCTGCAACTCAAATCACAGGCGTATATTAATTCTCTTGCTCTAATACATTATTGTTTCTATAGTAACAAGTTTAAAATCGTGTGTAAACATTGTGTGAAGCATCAGCACTTAGTAACAATCAGAGGTAAAGCTATTCAGGGCATCTTCAGGATAGACGCGTTCACATTTTGTGGGTTCTTTTTGTCTAAATAACTTAATAGAGAAAACAGAGACACTGGTGAGGGAACGCTTGTTTACAGCTGCTATAACGTAAGTGAGAACAGGAACTAAACCTGTTTCAAGAACATTAACTGTAACTATAAGCAGATAAAAAGTATGACACTCCAAATCACCTCTATGCTCAGTTACTGAAGTTAGGAATTCAGATGTTAGCTAGTGTGTGTGTGTGTGTGTGTGTGTGTGTGTGTGTGTCTTCTCCCATGGCCCCACAACAGTTCTGATTGTCAGTCAGGCATCAGCAATGTCGCAGTTTGAATTCAGAGCGAGAGCTCCACGTTTAACAGAACTCCGTCCACGTCGTCTCCCGTCACGCCGCCGGCTGCATCCTAATCACCGAGTGGTTCTTCGGAGACCCGGTAAGGTGTGTGACACGAGGTAAAAGCCAGCAGAGCTTGCTGGATGAAAACGGGGCTGGCTCTTAAACGTTTTGAAGATTAATCGGTGATGACACATCAGAGGGTTCAGCGGGAGAGGACGGCCTCCCTCGGGTCTGTCAGCTCTCCTAATCAAGCGCGCGGTCGGCTCGCAGCGCACTTCAGTTTTGACTTTGAGGATGAAGCGCTAATCCAGATTCACTTCACTTTTAGTGGCCCGTGCTACCTGGAATTCAAAGCAATTAGAATCAACATCCCGCTGAGATGTGGTCACGTTTGTGTTCCTTCATTCAGAAATCCATCTGCATCCCCTCCTTGTGAGTCAATCATATTAGATATGAAAGGACATGAAATAAAGGTGAATATCATAAAAAATAAGAGCACATTAATATAAACCTGTGACTCGCAGCTGCACTACCGTCAGAGCTGCGGTTAGAGAAACCAATAAAAAAATAATCAGCATCTTCTGACCAGTAGGAGTCCAGAACTGGGCAGCGCTGTGTGCTCAGGCTCACCATTAACCTGACATGTGCCTGAACACACACAGAGGAACCTTCTGGTAAACGTGGCTATCTGCTTACCCATGAGCTTCTATCTTTCCTTAAAAACAAAACCAAATGTCAATTCTAACAAAGATGTGTAGGTGATTTTTTTTCTTAATCCATTAAACACGGGCATTTCCTTCACAGCCTCTACCGCTCGCTCATCAAAGCAGCTGCAGAAGGCCAAGCCTAATAAACGGTTACTGCCGTACAATCTGCAGAACAATCGCTGTCATTTATAACAAAAATCTGAATGCTTCATGTTCAGCCTTCAAAGCGACAGCAGAACGCTGCGGAGGCAACGACAAGAACAAGAACAAGAACGACAACAGCAGCAGAGAAAGAATCAGCAATCAGTGTTTATGTGGAAGAAAGCGAGCAGCTCATAATAGCAATTAACTCCATAGCTGGAAAGGCAAAAACATAAAAGGCTGGTGGAAAAATACGGCACAGAATAAGAACGAGAAAACTGAAGCTGGCAACCTTGTGACTCAGAAACCATCCAGTGTTATTGTTATGAAGCTTTCAAGCTCCAGCTACTGATTCTGCCAGTAAAGATCACTGCTGCTTAGAGATTTACACACACCGCAATTTGGCTGATGCTTTTACCCAAAGCAACAGGACACAACTCACAGGTTAAGAGTCTTACCCAGTAGAGCTGAGACTCGAACTCACAACCTTCTAATCAGCAGCCCGGCACCTTAAGCACCGAGCGACCACTGTGCTATACGCAGTCTGGGGCTAGCACTCAAACTAACAAGCAGCAAATTTCGATTGTAGTCTGTTGAAGCGCAGCACCCGCTACTGTTCCTGTCGCCGCCCATGGGCGTGGCCTGTCCTGTTTTTACTCCTGATCGCTAGCAGAATTGCAGAATTGTTTGTCATGTTAAAATCTCAGGACAATAAAGGTGAAAATGGCTCAGGTTTAGAAGTGACTTTAGATGCTCTGTTTGCTCATACCTTTTGTTTGGACTTTCGGAGATTCTAATCTGCTCCTTATCGAAGAAACGTCTGTGACCCGATTTCAAGATCTAAACCTCGAGCTCGCCGTCTTTGTGCTTCCCGAATCGGTCCTGTATTAATCTCCTTTCCAAATAGACCTGGCATGTGATCACAGCTCCAATCAGCGGCGTGTGATAACATCTCAACAGGTGCAACTCAATTTGGATTAGTTCTCCTGAGCGAGTCTCTCTCTCTCTCTCTCTCTCTCTCTCTCTGTGTGTGTGTGTGTGTGTGTGTGTGTGTGTGTCCACCACATCTTGCTTTAATCCTGTTCCTTTTGGACACATCTCATCACTGGATAGGATAGCTGCTTCTCCATAGTGCAGACTTTATTATATATCTCTCTCTCTCTCTCAAGCCAAATTATTTCTCCAGGTCTGTATCCTCCAGGGGCTGTGACTCAGTGATCACAGTGAGATTAGCCATACATGAACAAAAGAAAGAGATACTGCTGGGAAAACGTAGAATTTTATTTACATCAGTGTCAGGATGTAAAGTTAGCGGCAAAAATGTTTTTTTTAGGATCTAAATATAGCTCAATGAATAACATGGCAACAAACTGGAAAAATTCATGCAGATATTTAATAAAATACAGGAGATATTCTTAATTGATGTGCAAATTGAAAAACTGTACAGTATAAAATCAGAATTGCCTGAGCATAACACTACAGTTAGTCTATCAGGTGACGTGTTTGCGTGTAGTTTGTCTCTTGTGGGCGGGCAGCGATTGCTACTGTCATTGCTAATGGGTGTGGTCTGTGTAGCCTATGATTTATACACACCACTTTTCTTTAAAGTTTGATTTACATGTTACATGCTAGGCTTTGTGCTCACGTTATTCTCAGATTAGATTAACAAAGCAAGCTAACTGAACTAGCTACATTCATTCGCCAGAGGCACCAACGCTCTCTGCTACGTCCTTCCCAGGTTGATTTTTCTTCGTAACGTCTCTATTCATGTTTTTTGTGCTATTTCTGCTGGAATTAACTGGAAAGTGGGGGACTAAATAAACACTGGACCACACACACACACACCGTAGGATCGGTCCGAGGACTCATCTGAGGTGATGATTTGGATTCGCAGTTTTACAGCATAGTACCAACTTTATTTCCTAAATTACCTAAATAAGGAAATGTCACGGCCGGTGATTAGCATCAAAACCTAGATTCTGTGGATATGCATGGCTTTGATGAAAATGAGGTTTTCGTCTTGTATACTTCCTTGAAACCAAATTGATTTTTATTTTTTAAACACAAATTAGAAAAGTTAAACTTTCCCTTTGGCACCCCTACCGCTCTGCTAATGGAGTGCGCCCACGCCGATTGACGTTCTAGCTAATAAACATGCTCCGTCCTCCTGAGAATGGACAAATAGAGCCGGCGTGGACAGGTTTTAGTTCTACATGCCACTTCGGCAAAACTAGCAGGGATCCTCCGCACCTTCAAAAGCATTTCAAAGCATCTTGTGGCACCTTCTCCACCTCCCACAGTGTTGGCAGACGGAGACGGTGGACCTTCATTGATCTACTCCGCAGCCACGATAATTGGGCCATTAACAGCTCAAAGAGATGGACAGTGTGAAGTTTCACAGCCTGTTACTATACAGTGATATACAGACCGGGGTGCACTAACACGGACACACACTTAGCTGAAGGTTCTTAAACCTGGAATAAATAAGATTCCTGTCCCCTTTCAGAACCTACAATGAGTGACGGTGTGGTATGTTTTCTTTTACAACAGCAGTTTGCTAACTATTACAATTTGCTTATTTATAAAAGAGCAACATACTTTTTTAAAAAAAAAAATCTGTTTATAGTTTATACAAGTTAGCTCCTAATAGCTATAAGTGAAGTGACTTTGTGGCCAAGTGTGGTGACCCATACTCGGAATTTGTGCTCTGCATTTAACCCATCCAAG
>CM074951.1:1312158-1332158 GCA_037577455.1 Pangasius macronema
ACCCGAGACTCGAACCCACCACCTTCAGGTTCACCTTCAGGTTACAAGTCCGACTCTCACACCATTAGGCCACGACTACCCCTGACTTATCACACAGTCTGTTATAGAATCTTAAAATGCTGCTGTACTCACACAGTCTGAAACCGGATTTGATTTCAGTAGTTTAGTAAAGTAAACTTTGTTTACTTTAAATGTGGATTTGGATGTAGGCCATGCTAATGGCACCAAAAATATTCTTGCACAAATCAATGTTAATTTAAATAGTTTGAAGTATTTAGTGATCTTAAAGCACATTTGAACTTAAACGGAAACTTTGAAGTCGGCTTAAAATCTTAAAACATGCTATTACTTCTTGGCAAAACAACATCCAAAGAATTTACCTTATAAATATGGAAGCTACTGAGAATGTCTGACTTTCAGAGTGGGAATTAAGAGACTGAAGGACGTTCAATTGGATTTGTCTTACTTGAAGATTGGAAAACCTCCCACTGACCAGTGCTTCAAAACAAACCCAGGATACGTGTGGCGGCCATCTTGATCTATGCGTATTTCAAATGGAGTATAATGCTGTCTGGAATAATCATATAGCATTGTAAAAATCTAAAAAGCAGATGGTGTGTAAATAGGAATTTAGACCGATTTTCATTTCAGTTCACACATGGATTTCTCAGAAGGTGAAAAAAATAAGAAACGTGCGAGGCCCCCTAGTGGCTTGGAGGATTTAATGGGCTGCTTCTACTACATTTAGCAAGAAACGACCCAGGTTATAATCTCTCTCTATATAATTTATATGCATTATATTTTCCCCCAAAGCAAATTTACAGGTAATTTGGTATGAAGAAAAAAGCATAGCTCTTCATCATCTCGGCTGAATGAAGAAGTTTAGCAGAGAAGCGCATTAAACAAGGGATTGAGTCATAAAGACTTTGTTATGATTCAGCTTGAGTCCAAATTGATTTCAGAGCCCCATGCTCTAGAGTCAGAGTTGGAAATGTATGTGAATGTTTGGCATGGGCGATTTAAACGAATTGCAAATCAGCAGTTTAGGAACTAATGCTACATTCACACTAGCAAGCAACAAGTCATTGTTTATTTTCTACATGCGTGGATGACAATTTCAACAATAGTGACAAATGATGATATTTAAACTGAAATTTTCTTAATTCTGTGAAAATGACGTAGAACCTAATGACCGCTCACAAATATAGTTCCTACCTTCAATTAGTTTTCTTCCAAAAAATGGAAGGAAATCTTTAAAATATATATATATTCTTCATCTTATCCTGTCATATAAGACCTCTCATTCAATGTACATAGAGAAAAATGAAGCTTGTAAGGAAGCAGCAGAGATCTCGGAGCACACAACGTAAAATTAAACAACCGATTTTCACACCGATTAGCGCGATGCGTAATTTGTGTTGAACTAGTTAGCTTTAGAAGTGATATATATACTGCATATGTAGCTACTCTAAAAAAAAAACGATGACCAGACCACACACACGAGCCACGAACCGCAAGCGACACATGCAGTTAAGATTCAAGTTGTTCATATTGTTTATACAGCTCGAGTCTGGGAGCACGTTAGCATAGCCAATTCACCTACTAGCATTTCTTTGCTAGGTGGGAGGAAACTTGGAGAACCTGGAGGAAAGGATGTACATCTGTAATATGCAGTTTGTACGATACGTGTATGTGTGTACAGGATGAAAATATCATTCGATGCATGTCTAATATGTCATATTTGTTTACTTGAAGGGTGCCAATATTTCTGAGCAGCACTCTTTGCATATATTCCCTCGCCTCCATCTTTAATCTCATTATTCCTCAGGTTTTTTTCTTTATTTAAAGCTGCTTTATGACAGATTGCAGTGTGAGGAGCTCGGGCCTGAGCGCGCTGCATTATTGATGCTCTCTCGAATGGATTAATGCCCAGAACACTGCTCGCTGTTTCATTTCCAATAAATGCAGCATGGCAGATGAACGCTGCGCCAGCGTGTGTGTGTGTGTGTGTGTGTGTGTGCCTGGCACTAAAACAGTGAGGAATTGACCAGAGATCAAACACACTTTATGGATCGAATATGTCTCGGTGCTAGAGGCCGTAACTCCATCAGCCCGCTGAAGTGTGCAGCCTCACACCAGCGTTTTTATTCTTTACATTACTGTTCCAGTAATTTCCATTTTTATACATATATTCAGTCAAGTTTTTTAGCATGTTTCTTTCTCTTTTTTTGCAGTATAATTGACTATATTGTAGTTTAGTTTTTCTTGAGTTAAAGTTGAGAAACCTTGAGCTGGTTAATAGTTTATGTTTATGTTTGGTTTATAATTTAATTTCAGTTCATAATTGTAATTAAACTTAGTCGTATTTTTAATTGCATTTAATCAGTATGATTTTAATCATGTCATTAGATTTATTGTTTTATTTTAGTATATATACAATATATATAATATACAATAACCATATCTTTATGAAAAGGTTCATTGTTATTCCATTTGTATCGATATTCACAGATTTTTACTTAATCTCATTATTTTATTTTACCCGTACGCTGTGCCTCTGATTAATGACACTGATCTAAATTCATTTGCATTTTTAGTTTGAATATATTGATTTTCAAATTGGATTATTTTTAATCACTCCAGCTGTCTTCGGTATTTGCCATACAGATGAGTTCAGCAAAATTCTGTCTTTTTTTTGCGTAAAATTCAGAGTGTGATTAAAGCTTGTTGTGACTGGAGGAAGATTTACATGTTTAATTAAAGAAGATGTAAAACGTGAGCTTCTAGAAAGCATGTGAGGGCGAAACACATGCCTGCTTTCTCTTTCATTTAGACGGGAGTGCACTTCACACTGGAATTGAGTTGTTTGTGGAGATGTTGGAGATCGGTTGTGGAGCGCAGAGGCTGACAGGCGTGTGCGTGTGTGTGTGTGTGTGTGTGTGTGTGTGTGTGTTTGTGTGTGTGTGTGTGTGTGTGCGCATAACGAGCCACGATGCAATTTGTTTAGCTTGGTTTGAGCTCTCAGTGGAGCGCTTACGCCCCCTGCCACCGCCAAATAAAGACGGATAGAAGGAACATGGAGGAGCTTAAGTGCATAAGCAGAAACCTCCAATAAGCCGTCGAGAACAAGGACGAGGCCGGACTCGGCTCCACAGAGTGAACCTTCACATTTGATTGGTGATCTGATTGAATCCAGCGTGCACCAGCAGAGACGCAGCTCTCGCATGTTTCACATTGCAGGGAACTTCATCCTTCGGCTGAAATCATCCAAAATCCACACTGAAATTCAAACAAATGTTCCTGAGCTATGACTTTGTTCTCAATGTGTTTTTTTTTTCCTCAGTTAGCAGCTGAGCAGCTCATCGGTCAATATCACGCCACACCTCGCCAGACAGCCCGTATCTCAGGATCTAAATCAATTACCTGATCATTGGATAAGAATGAAATCAAAACTCTGAACAGACAATGTCCTTGAAAGCAGGAAGAGTCCACGAGTGGTGTGTTAATGCGGAGGAACAGATCGCTCCTGCTGATATTCGGCAGATTGTTCGAAGAGGACAGAAGTCTCTGATGTTTCCACAATGACTTAGCATTGTAAGGAATTTGCTTGAAAAATGTTAAGCAACATTAGCGCCATCTGAGATAACAGCCGTCTTCTGTCTTCCTTAGTTTTGACAAATTTCACAGGAATGTAAATCGATCTTTTGAAGCAGCTCATATAAACTGAAAAGTTACCATGACTACGGTTTTTGACTAAATAATATTTACGACATACTGTATTTACTACATTAAAGCTACAGGATGTATGATGTAAGAGTTTACAAGCTCGCCCTCTCTGGTATAAAAAGGATATTGCGAGTTAGTTTTGGAAAAACATTTTGGCAGTTTTGTTTTATATTGTCATTCGTCAGCATTGGTTTGTGAATCGCTGATCCAGTCGACAAAGGTCTAACCATCGTGTTCGGATCAGAACGCACCACAAAGCTGATAATAGCGAGCTGAAAAGCAAGGCTTGTTGCAGGACTAAAGGCGTCGGGATACTTAATGTGGCGACGGTGAAACCATCCATCTTACAAGCTCATACACTTCCTGTGGTTTCATATTGATCATCGTGCATGAAAGCTCCAATCACATACTTATATGCATACTCTTTTTTTTTTCTGCGGAGTTCCCCCAGATTCTCTACATGACGTCCTTTGCTCCACAGTTACATCTCTTTTTTGGCTGTGCTACGTTCAGGCCCAGTGATGTAGGACATATCTGAGCTGACGTAGGACATGTGCATTCCAAATTTCCCATCATTCCCAAATTTCACGGCTCTGATTCGGTTCAATAAAACTAGAATTATCACAATCGTTAATCACATAATGCTCAGCTATATCACTAATGCAGGCTAAATATGCTCACATATGACCTCATAACATTTAATATCTTTAAACCTTAAAAAGGGAAGTTGTGGTTCAGTGGTAAAGATTCTCTGCTAGAGCTCAGAAGGCTGTGAGTTCAAATCCCAGGATGTCCAGAGGCTTGGATTGCACTTGAGCTCGTTAGAATGGGGGAACTGGAACTAGCCATGTGGTCAAGGATGACACTTTAGATAAAAATGCAATTAATGAGTAAAAGTAGAAGAAGGAACAGATCTGTTTGAGCATTTGAGTCACGTCTGCTTTGTGCCAAACCCTGTCACTCTGACATCCCTTCTTCCTCTCCAACTCAAGACCGATGGTACAGCAGTGGCTCTTCATCTGGACAGATGAAAAAAAAGTAATGTTTTCACCAGCTTGGAAAAATGAGCACTTTTGTTAACAAAAAAAAACAAAAAACCCTTTGATTATTGACTTCAGCTGTGAAAACTCATCACGGTTGGGGGATAAACACATTATCATCCAATTATTTACACTTTAGAGGAAGAGATTTATTCTCGAGCCAGAATAAAAATAAACTTTGATGAAGAACAACACCGAACGAATCTCATCGAGGTGGAACATAACGCACAAACATACATATAAAACCTCAAAGGTATGAGAGATATTTTACGCTCACGCTGCTGGATCAAACATTTTGCATTTATTAATGTGACAGATAACTTTCATCCAAAGGGAATCACAAATGAGGCAGAATCTCTTCCGAGCACACAGCCGAGAGTCGAGGGTATGGTCCAGGGGGATCTAAACTCACAACATTCCGGTTACTAGACCAGAGCCTTTAGCACGGTAGCTCCTAGTACCACGTTTAATCTATTTCTTACTTTAGTACCATTTGTTGCTTCTAGTACCTTTAGTACCTTTGTTATTTCTAGTACCTTAGTTCTCCAAGTCTTAGAACCTTATCTTAATAACAACAATCCCAAATACAGATACAGAGAAGCCTGCAGCCGGGGTTCAGATCCTCCTTTAAGATCACGGCTCCTCAAACACTTTAATAAATACAAGGAAAGTGTCTAAATGTTCTTTCTCCAATATGATTCACACACTGTGGTTACGACTAACACACTCCTATGGGCGATTCCTCTAATGAATTATGCAGACTAATGAGCAGCCTTCTGGCTGTACGCGCAGTCCAAAAACGGGAACGCAGTTTTGAATGACTTATGATGCAAGTGAGATTGTTACCATAGTAACGGATCCCTTACCGCACAAGCAGTGCGGCACAAGCGCCGTTCACCATTCCGCCTCTCTTTTCTCATGATTCTCCTTTTTCTATCTTGTCTTTTTTTCTCCTCTGTGTCTGTCTCGGTACGCCGCCTGCAGTGCATTACAAAATGTTTCTCAGCATAAAAAAGCTTTTGTCATATATTTATGTTCAATATTTAGGACACGGATAAGAAATTAATGTAGATAAATGCCACGGTTCTCTTGTTTGGGGTATGTTCTGGTCCGGACCAGCTCCGGGTTCTCCTGGTCCACGCTACGCGATTAGCTGTTAGCATCTAAATGTGGGGATTATCACGTTGTTACATGCAGTAACTTGCTAGTTTCTAGAACTTTTTACTTTGGTACTTTGCTAATTGTAGTACTATGAAGTCACTTAAAGACATAACAGTATATAAAAAGAAATAAAAATGTCTTGCTAATTGTAACACGGCGATCATGATACTTCTAGCACCTTGATCATTTCTTACATCTACCACGTTACTGCATTGTTACTTACAATATCTTGCAAATTGAAGTACAAGTTACCACTTTACTAGTACATTTTTTTTTGAGAACTTTTTAAAGAGGTACCTTATTACTTTTAGAACAGAACCTTCACTGTAGTACAATGCTATCTGGCTAATTCTACTATCATGCTACCTCATTACTTATAACATCTTGCTAGTTGTACTACCATTTACCGCTCTACTAGTACACTGTTTTTTGAGAACTTTTTAAAGAGGTACCTTGTTACTTTTAGAGTCTTGTCACTTATTACCTGGATATAAGGTTACTAGTACCGTGTTCATTCTAGTACTATGTTACTTCTACCACCAGGAAGCATCTTGCTAATTGTAGTACCATTTACCGTGCTGCTAGTGCACTGCTTCTTCAAGAACCCTTTACCTAGGTACCTTGTTTCTTTTAGAATTGTGTAATTATTACCTGGTTGTAGTGTTACTTCTAATACCAAATTCTTTCTAGTGGTATCACATTAATTCTTCTTATAGTGTTACATCTAGTACCATGTTAAGTCTAGTACCTACTACCTTGTTATTTCTAGTACAATGTTATATATATATTTACAAAGTAGTAACGTTTATCTTGTTACCTTGGTAGCTTACAGTGCACTATTCCTTAAATCTTTACCTTGGTAACATTGCTTATAGTAACTTCTTTTTCAGCTTGTTATGTTGTTATTGGCAGGACCTCCTTAACATAAAAAATTACCCTGGTCACTCTAGTGTCCTTTATGTTGGTACCTTGTTACTTCTAATACCATGTTTTTTAACCTTCCTAGATTTTTTTTAAAGAAAAGCCAGAATACATAAATTTATCTCCATCCCCAGTAAAATACAGTGACACAGAGGAAATGCTCACATAACAATATAACACAAATACCACATAAAATCTGTGATTTGTTTGGAAGTGTATGTGTGTGTGTGTATGTGTGTGTGTGTGATGGGAATTGTTTGTGACAATACTCCCTTGGGACGCAAGTTAAAAATGGCCATCGCTGACCCAGTAAGCTCATCATTTCCTCTTTGTCTCCGTGAGCAGAAGAGAGCTGTACCTCGCTAATATCTCATGGGGCCACACACATCAACTCCACGCTGGATAAAACCTGCCTCGTGTTACTGTGTGTTACTGTGTGTTAGTGTGTGTGTTCGTTCCAGTGCTTGGCCTGAGAGGCCCTCGCATTTTCAAACTTTCTTTTTACCATTTGGATATTGACACATAGATGAAGCTCTTGTGTAGATTTTTGCAGATTCTCGTGCAGCTGTAGCATCGATAACATTCGGCAGATGTGCTTGGATCCTGTATTTGTGGCGTCTCTGATATCCAACCTGCTCATCTCACTGATGTCAGAAGGTTAACAGCTTTTCACGAGATCCTTCTTCCGATAACGGCCACTTCCCGAAGAGTGCTGCCTGAAATACAATGCCTGTGGAAATGTTATTTATTTATTTTTATTTTTTACTGATTTCAGCAGGTTGAGATCACGGTCAGGGCAAACTGCAGACCGTTTAAACATCACCACCCCACACACATGCTGTCTGGTTTGGTGTTTGTCCACTGAGACTAACTGGCTAGTTTCATTCTCAGTTTAAATAAATAAGTCTAGAATTAGCATGATTAGCCAAACCTCTTGTCGATTTTAACCAGATCTGATGAGTTACAGCTACAGTACTCTGAACAAGATTTTAAAGTGATTCTTGGTGGATAACTTAATAAAAAATTAGGATACAGGACATGTAATGCCTTATGGTGGCAAAAAAAGATTACATTATGATCATAATCTTATAGAAATATATCTTCTCAAAATTTGTGCCTTATAAGCACATTTATATTTATATAGGACTTTTATATTTTTTTATTAAAATGGATCTTATTTTATTTTATTATTTTACACTTAAAAAAATGTAAAAATTAAGTAGAGACTTATTTTCCCTATTTTATAAGGCTATCATAGTTCTTCAAAAGTTCTTTCGTATCTAAATAAGCACAATATTAATTAATAAAATAGACATATTAACGAAACCCTGAAATACAAATCAATATTCTTTATTCCACATACATGTATTTTTTCTTCTTTTCTTTTTTTTAAACTCTTTACAATCTAAATGATTCAACAACAAAATGAGAAACTACCACGACAAAGCCCAAATCTTGTTAATTGGGGACAAAAAATAATAATTAAAAATAAAAGTAAAAAAATAATTCAGGTGATTACATTGTGGATGAGGACATGGACTTTGTCATCAGGTTAGCATTAAGATCAAAAGAAAGGCAAAATCCGGACAGAAAACGTAGTCCATGTGCAAACGTAAACAAATGCAAGAACGTAGATTAAAAAGTCGTCACACTGAGTCGGCAATTTCTCAGATCCTGTATATCTAATAAACAGTCAACTCAGTGTGTAGATACTGCGTTTATACACTGAGGTGCGAATTTATTAGAAGAAATAAAAAGGCAACTCAGCATACGTTTTTAAATTACTTTGAAATTTTCACTTATTCACCTTGTATTATGCAGTTTGAATTCAATGTTTTTTTTTTTAAATAATGTCTTCTATATATTTTTAACATTTTTCAATATTATAAACAAATATAGTATTACTGTATAATTTGGGGTTAGATCAACAGCACACACATTCTTCGGGTTAACATTTGAAAGCCACCCAAGCCCTTTGTCCTTTGTTCACAAACAGTTTCAGGAGTGGGCCATGGGTTCTCCGACAGCGAGAGGAATGGCGAAATTGGCTGACATTGCATCTTGTGAATATTGCAAATAATAGAAAGTGACTTACATGTTAACATACACATACATAATTAAGTATTACGTACATATATGCGGTGCAGTGGAGGAGGGAAACAGTTTTATGGTTTGTCGGGCTGTAGAAGTGAGAAGGCCAAATTTTGTGAGCCAACAAATAAGGGTAATACTTGAATTTTACAAATCTGTCCTGTACACAATATTTTTTTTTTTTTAAAAGTGTCTTTGAATGCATCCTCTTACTAAGAGGGATTCATATAAATCGAAAATAGTTCATTATTGACACATACTTTCACGTATTTTCCTCCCGTTAGAGTTCAGGAAAGCATCCGCATGGGTGTTGTGTCGAGGGCACGTGTACATCCTGACATGGCTGGTCCCATCAATGGGTCTGTGTGCATAAATTCCCACTGGTATTCCAATAAATCCACTCAAATCATTTTCATGTTAAAGCGGCGAGGGCCAGAGGTCTGTTCTGCTTCCTCAGGCGAGGCCCCGTTGGACTTGGAGCGTGGCACATACTCTATATCTATGTTGTTTTTGTGCTTTCCTTTGCCTCGACTCCATACAAACAGGAGCAGAAAACAGAATAGGACGACTCCAAGGAATGTGAAACAACCCATGGCTGTAGAAACCAGGATGGTCTTTAGGTCCAGGCCAAAGGTTGTGTTGGGGGAATTGGTGCTGTTGGCAGTAGTACTGTTAGGATCGATGTAGTACTGGGTCCTGTTAGCATAGAGCGAGCCCAGACTCTTGACGGCCAAGGACACCATGAGCGTGTCATTTCCGGCTGTGTTGGAGGCCACGCATACGTACACACCGCCATCTTGAAGCTCCACTGCCTTGATATAGAGTGAGCCATTGTTGTGAACCATTACTCTTCCATGACTCCTGTTGGTTAGATGTCTCCGGCGTGGTGTGACCCAGGAAATGGTGGGGCGAGGAGTCCCCTCGGCACTGCAGTGTAGCTGGGCAGGCTGCCCTTCCTCTACTGACACCAGCTGTGTCCGGTTCTCTCGGATCTTGGGCTTGGTGCAGGTCACGTAGTAGGACAACAGGGTTTCCTTGAACTCCTTGAAAGGACGCCCTCGGATTCCCTCAGGCGTACTGCATTCAGGTTGCTCTTCTCCAAATGAGATCGAGTGCCGCTTCTGCAGCAGCCACATGAGCCGACAGTCACACACGAGAGGATTGTCATGAATGAGCAACACTTCCACGGATTCTGGAGAGTGGAACACACCCTTCTCCAAAGTGTCCAGCCTGTTATGGGACACGTCAAGAAGTCTGAGCCAACGTAGACCCTGGAAAGCATAGGGCTCCACGGACACCAGCTGGGCTGCCGCTAATCTCAGCTCGCGGAGACGCACCAGGTCCTGCAGCAGACCTCCTTCCACAGTGCGGATGTGGCTGTGGGACAGGTTCAGGTGTGTGAGGTAAGGCATGTGGCGCAGGGCTTGGTAGGGGAATGTGGACAGATTGGTGTTGGTGACAGAAAGTGTGGTGAGGTTGAGGCCATGCAAAGTGTTAGCTGGGAAAACATCCAGTGAAGGCCAGTTGTCAATCTCCAGGTGGCGCAGGCGGAATAGTTTCTTGAAGGAGTAAGGTTGGAGGGTGCTGATACTGAGGTAGCGCATATGCAAGCTCACCAGGTTGTGAAGGTGGGACAGGGCATCCGTCGGCACCATGGTCAGGTTACAGCGCTCCAGTGTTAGACTCTCCAGTGAAATCAGGCCATTGAACGCTCGGTGCGAGATATACACCAGCTCATTGTCCCCTACATCTAATGACTTGAGATTATGCAAATCCTGGAACATGTAGTCAACCAGGATGACGATCTTATTGTCACTAATGTCGAGCATGGTGAGGTTCGAAAGCCCAGTGAATACACCCAGCGACAGGAGCTTGATGCGGTTGCTCTTCAAACTGAGCGTGTGTAAACTAGAGAGTAAGTTGAAAGCACCAGGTTCTACATACGCGATGATATTGCCACTCAAGTCCAGCTCTTCAATGTGTGGGTAGACAGAGAAGTCATCTGGATTGATGGCCTGGATGCGGTTCTTGCTGAGGTCCAGGATACGCGTTTCAATGGGAATGCCATCTGGTATGGCCGGGTAACGTTTCCGATGGCAGACGACGGAGCGACTCTGGGCAGAGCACTCACAGCGGGAAGGGCAGGCAAGGGCAGAGCCTAAGAAGACGGCCACCAGGGCAAGTCCCAGCAATGGCTGCCAGCAAGATATAGCTGTGTGCAACATGACTCGACTCAGGCAGTCCACCATTCTGTCACGGCTCTACAGAAAGAGACAGAGGAATAATCATATTTAATGCACAGAAAATGCAATAATGCATATCAGATAAAGTCTAACATCAGGATTTTCTGCTAGACACTTTCTTTTAAAACCTGCTACATGTCTTTGTGCTAAACTGCTGGCTACTAAAACAAAGAAAACTGTGATCTCTATTACATCAAAACCCCATTGGTACAGCTCCAGATGCATCATCATACAACACTATTTAAGCATCTTGCTTTTCCACAGAGGACCGAGTTCATGTCAGACGCACACAAACACAAATGAACAGCCTCAGATCTTGCCTGTGGGGTCACTCTGTGCATACTTGGTTTGATTCATGTTTCTGGAGGAGATTTTTTTTCTCTCAGTCTGCTCAAAATTCATGAAGATGGGAATTAGTGCACTCATGCATCGGCATGACTAGATCTGATTCAAATTCCTTCATCTGAAGGGAAGATGATTATGTAATCCCTGTAATATCACTTTACTTGAATCACTGCAGGACATCAGGTCATTGGACACTCAAAATATCCCCTGTCAAGTGAACACTACATGACTTTCAAGATCGCGGAATTGCTGGACTGTTCATACTACACAACGTTATCACTTGCAGTGTGTTATTTTGTGGATGTAGTTTGGTGTGTACACTAAACAAATTATCGCAGACAAGGATCACACATTACACAACCTTTCACCATGCAGAGATCCCTGAGTAATCCTGCATTCTCATGAAAATAAACACAAGAGCTGTCTAAATGTCTGTCTGTGCTATTTTGTACAGAAACAAGAGAAAAGGTATATAAGAGAAAAATGTAAAGGAAGGATCAGTTGGGGAGATGTGGGCAGCAAAAATCGTCTGTTCTGCAAAGAGAACTGGGGGGTACGGTGTGCATCGTCAGGGATCATGTAGTGTTTGTTTTTATTTTTGCTGTTCCTAACAATGATTTGGTTTTGACATGCCAAAGAACTTCTTGTAGTAACGTCATTATTGTGCCTTCAGTTTGCACTCAGCCTCCTAAGCAAATAGATGGATAATAAACTGGATTCAGAGATCTGCTGCGCATAACCGCAGATGAATTTGATTTCCTCTCGGACTCTCATTGGCTGTTTCTCAGAGCCCGGGATGTGCTTTTGGTATAAGATTAACTTAGGATTTTATAAACTGTAAGAGCTTGTAAGGCAACAATAACTTGATGAAAATAACTCCAGTCTCATGGCTGTACTTTTAATAAAGCTGTATTAAAATCTTATAACTTGGGGCTATTTCTAAATTGAACGCAATTCAGTCTATTGCTTTGGAGTCGTATAAATATCTCAGATGTGCAATGGCTGTTTTCACTCATGAAATGTTTATGTATCCCATATAAAGTTAATGTTATATCCAGTGATTTTAGGCAGATAAATCTAGCTGAAACTCAAGAAACAACCCCTTACTACAGAATTTCCTCAAAACCTGTGCCTCCAAATCTGCCTGAATTCCTGTGTAAGAGGCGGAACTTTCTAAACAGGCAGGTAACATGATTGACAGACAAGTCACTTGATGCTCCACATCTTGTGTTTTTTTTCCTTCCTCCACTCCGTGGAGACCAGAGCTTCTCCTCAGAGCAGATATTTTTAAATAAAAAGCTCACGCTGGAATGGGAGGAGAACTTACTAAAAAGTGTGATAGTAGCGTACCTTTGAACATCTCACGAAATGAAGACAAATATTCCTTAATTTAATTATAAAATTTCAAGAAAAACAGAGGGTACCGTCGGCAGAATGAGGATAAAGGAGGTTCATATCGCCGAGGCTCCACACACACACACACACACACACACACACACGGTTCTGAACAGCAATGGATTTTTCACCAAGTCTAATTTTGATCATGCTGCACACTGAAAATTGCTCCTACGGAATACAGATGAATGAAAGCACCAGACTTTCTGCAGCAACTAATTTAATTCAACCAGGATTTGTTTCGACTCCTGTGTAGTTAAGATAAGTTGTAAGTCGATCTGCCTACACTTCGTTCGTTAGTTTTTGTACCGGAGCTACAAGGCTAATTTAGCACGGTGCATTAATTCTGCATGGGTAAATCATAACACACAGCAAGACACTAGGTTTAATTTTACAAAAAAAATGTGTGAATTGTTAAAGTTTTCTATAAGGAGATGCTTATTGGACATTTACGGAAGGAGTCTCCAGTTTCGGGGCTTCGCAACACTTAAAGCCAAACATCAACTCTTTACTAGTTTGAACTAGGCTGCTGTTTACAGCTGCTATAAGCTAAGTAACATAAGATGTCCCATAACATTAAATGTAACTATAAAGAGATAAAAATGTAAATCTATATTGTCAGCAAAGTGGTGTGGTATAAGGGGAATAAAACACTTCAGGACATGCTGTTATAGGAAAATAATCAACTTCAGAGTGGTAAGAGTAACTCTGCTTCATCACACCATTGTAGCGTTGATTAGTTTCCTAGAGCAGCATGACATTTAGCCTGTCCTCACTGTGAGCTGTTTTGAGCTGTCATTTTAAAGTGCGCACACACACACACACACACACACACACACACACACACACACACACACACACACACACACACACACACACAGCCTTAACAACTCATCTTGTGTCGCACAGTTCCCTAAATTTATCCAAGCAGAGAAAAAAAAAAGCAGAAAAAAACCCAGAAGGCACTAAAAACATCTCGGTGTCATTTTAAAGTGCGCGCACACACACACACACACACAAACACGCACAAACACACACACACACTCATTATGCTGCAGCAAATAGCATGCTGACAAGTTTGTAAAAAAGTTTTCAAATGCATTTCGACTAACAATAAATTACACTTGCAAATGTAACCTTCTGACTTGTTTTTTTACTAAAATGTGTAGTGTGATGTATAAGCTGTGAGAGAGAACTCGTCTCCTGCGTTACCTCTATGTGTGTGTGTGTGTGTGTGTGTGTGTGTGTGTGTGTGTGTGTGTGTGTGTGAGCACAAACAGTGATCACAAACCTTTCTTTTCCTTTTAATATCAGTATTAAGATTGAAAGCACAGGTTGTAAAATTTGACTTCCTTAATTCATCGAATCGTTTCAAGCCCCGCCCTCCAATCGCTCCTTGGCAACCGTTGCTATCTGCAATGATCTCAGGCAAGAGTTCAGTGCATATTTTACATCCTAAGCCCCAGATTTGGTCAAAGTTTGATGCACATCTGGAAGCAACATCTGTTAGAATAATGATAGAGTGGAATTTGATGCTTTCTCTTCATTTGACTTGTTCATTTAAACCTGTTTCACTTGAACTGTATTTAGTTTGTAATATGAGCATGAGTGGAAAATGCTTGAGTAATTGCACTTAGCATTTTGTAAGATATTCAAGTAACCTCACAGGAGAGAAAAACATTTTAATCCTTATATTTTAATTATGACTTTCGAAGTACGCTCATTGGAGCTGTATTTATGGGCGTGGCTTCTGAGGGCAGCATTTCATTGGACTGGTTCTGTCAGGTGACCAATCAGAGCAAGCTGAAGGCGGGGTCATGACAATTTTGAAAAGGCAAACGTCATTGCTAACGTTGCTAATGCTGCCCTGAACAGCCATTCCGATAAATAATACCCCAATAATAAAATTAAAATCCTCCATCGATGCTCAAGAAGTTAAGTTCTGGTCTGTAAATGAAGGTCTGCTGAGTAACGTTCAGTATGGTCAGTTAGCTAGTTATACTTTTTATAGCTTGTTAAATTAGCTAGCTAGTTAAATTTTGTTTTCGTGACTTAACATTAAGAAAGTCAAATGCTAGGTTTGTCTGAGTTAGCCGAATAGTTTCCTCATGAGTGATTGCTTAGCGAACGAGCCAAAAGAAAACAGAGAGGCTGAGGAGGGAAAGACTGTTTATAGCTGCTATAATGTGAATGAAAACAGGAGCTAAATCGTATCTTGGATGTTCCACGACATTAAAAAGATTTAAAAAAAAAAGGTGTGTCACTCTTAACGTCATCCAAAACAAATTGTCATTGTAAAAGTCTAATTGTGTTGTTTATAGTCAGCATTTAAAATGTGAAGGAGCAATGTTTAGATATTTATTCATTTGTCTTCTTCAGAATTCATTCGTATTCGTATATGTACAGTGTAGAGGAGAAGGGGAAGGGGAAGCCTTTGATCTGTAGATATAAAGCGATAATGTGCAATAATGCTCACGCGGAATCATCCTCGTTATTGTCTCAGACACACTCACGCAGCTTCACTCGAGTCTATAAATATTTATCATTCCACTCCGTTTAATAGTGCACGCCTCTTACTGCAGAATTAAAAGAGCAAATGAAAACACAGCAATAAAAGGGCGATAGAAGAGATGGCCGCTTTATTTTACAGTACAATATTTTACAGATGAGCTGCGTACTTTAGCCTCGAGGGTCACGTGAGCGGCCCAGCATTCTCGAGGTGCTTTTTTTCCCATCCTCGTACTCAATGTGCGGAGAAAATGCACATCACAGACATTTCACGATTGAGGAGGTTTCGTGATTGTCTTGCCACGCTAGTGATGCTAGTGAGAGTGAGGTCATCTGGGTTCAAGGAAGCCCATGCGGCAATAAAGCTTAAAAAACACTTCTTTTTTCTCACAGAACATCTCGCCGTGACACTGTGGCGAGGCTAATGACCACATGAGGCACTAAAGTCAATCCGCTAATCATAAATATAGCACAGGCTCCTTTATATACACACTAATGGGCCATTTTATACATATTATACATATTATACATATGTCCATACTATAGAGGCGACACTGTGAGTGTACAGTTATTCACTTGCTCATTTATTTCTCTAACACACAGTTCCTCTAATACATGTTCTTCTAACACACAGTTCTCCAACACTCAGTTCCACCAACACACAGTTCTTCAGCACACAGTTCCTCTAATACATGTTCTTCTAACACGCAGTTCCACCAACACACAGTTCTTCAACACACAGTTCCTCCAACACCCAGCTCCTCTAACACACAGTTCCTCTAATAAATGTTCTTCCAACACAGTTCCTCTAACACACGTTCTTTCAACAAACAGTTCCACCAACACACAGTTCTTCAAACATACAGTTCCTCCAACACCCAGCTCCTCTAACACACAGTTCCTCTAATAAATGTTCTTCCAACACACAGTTCCTCTAACACACATTCTTTCAACACACAGTTCCACCAACACACAGTTCTTCAAACACACAGTTCCTCCAACACCCAGCTCCTGTAACACAGAGTTCCTCTAATACATGTTCTTCCAAAACGCAGTTCCTCTAACACACATTCTTCAAACACTCAGTTCCACCAACACACAGTTCTCCAACACACAGTTCCTCTAACACACAGTTCCTCTAACAAACATTCTTCCAACATACAGTTTTCCAACACACAGTTCCTCTAACACACATTCTTCCAACATGCAGTTCCTCCAACACACAGTTCCTCTAATACATGTTCTTCCAACACACAGTTCCTCTAACACACAGTTCTTCAAACACACAGTTCCTCCAACACTCAGTTCCTACAGCACACAGTTCTTCCAACACATGGATCTTCATTGTATTGACACACCACCTGTTGATCCATGGAAAGGGACCAGCCTAAATCATTAAAGGTTCTTCACTTGTCCCTCTGGTGGAACCCCTTAACATTCTGTGGAGAATCGATTCAGAGTCAAGTTGCCTTCTTGTTAGAATTCAAGTGGAAGTGGAGACCACACGCTCTTGGATTGCTGTGTGCTGACAGAACCATAGCGTGGTGGTGCCACAACAATGGCGACTCATTGGTCAAACGTGATCAGAAGGTCATGAGCTGAAATTCCTTCCCTGTTGTGCTGCAAGCCAACTTCTCATAACCTTCATCTGATGTAGATGAAAACTTCTGCCAAATATTTCAACCAGTTATAATTCCATCTCTTGTTTTGTGTCCTTGTTCTTGAAAACAAGCACACAGATGGTTCAAAGCAAAGTTGTTGTTTTTTTGCCTCATAGCACCGGACCTCGCTTCACCTTTAACTGTGAATATGGTTATTCAGAGCGCAGTGGTTAAGGGACTGTAGTTGCCTGGTTACGAGCATGGCCGGGTATTTCGCGAGCGCATTGATTGTAGCCATCTGTGAGAGGTTTTAGTGTGGAGCGCTTTGGAGAATTTGCTCATCAAATTCTTTTTCAGAACACATGAAAAAAGTACAGAATGTTTTATTTATTAAAAAAAAAAAAAGGTGAATAAGACATACAAACTCATTTTCATCCCTGACCCTGTTCCCTGATCCTCCTTAATCCAAGGCAGGTCCATGATAACCTTGGACGATTTCAAATTTTAGATTCTACAAAGTAAAGGTGGTGCTGCCTGAAACGGAGCGCAGAACCTGAGCTTCATCAGTGCTCCTAAATGCCAGCTCCAGAGCTGACGGTTTACTTCTTTATTCCTCACATTGTCGTGCTGCGAACGAACACCTCTAAAACTCTGGACGCAGGTGCCGCTTATCCGTCATATGCCCGGGACCTCACGGAGTTCCTGACCCGACCGGGTTCTACGCTTTGTGCTTCAGATTAAAACGCAGCTTAGCACGCTTTCTAGACCTCGCTGCCATTTTTCGCTCAGCCAGTGTTGGGCTTTAGATAACAAACGCAGCCCCTGTGCAACCAAGCAGCATAATCCGTTCTGTGAAATCGGAGAAACCCGTATCTCCACACCAAGGTTCTCTGGTTTTGTGTGATGTGCCTGTGCAGCACTCTGCACTTCAATGTGGAGGATTTTTACACTCCCGGAGCTGGTCTGTTTCCTCTGCAATTAAGAAAAGTCTCTTTGAGAGCAACTCAACAATCCAGCCATGACCAGATGGAATAAAGTCACGCTAATGAGATGGGATTCATCACCTGGAAATGAATCAGTACAGAACAAAGAGCTCCGTGAGTGGTCGCTCGTCGAACATCAGCAGGTCGGCTTTAGCTGCGGCCGTCCAGCAACTGAAACTGAAATCATAACGCTAAATATAATAAAAATCAATTGAGCGTACACATATGGAAGTTTACGGCGCTGGCTTTAGCATCCCGCTAACCGAGCAGCAAATGAATAGCCGAGTAAAAGGTCTGGGATAATCATAATCAAACTCATAATACCAGAGCTATCGTCCAGCACATAAAAAGAAATGAGGCAGGCTTGATGTGAGTAAAGGTGTAGCGGATTGAGGAGGCAGATAAGCAAACGGAGGTGCAGTAAACAGGTTTATTGTGTTGCGCTGTGATAATAAACATGTATCTGAATGGACACATGGACAATAAACTGGAACAGACGCCTCTTTTTTTCCACGAGTGGCAGAATAAACTTCTAACCTCTGAATGTTACAAAGCACTGACACTCGATACCCATGTCAGCAGAAGGGCTTATGTAGAAGTTATGTCGCGTTATGAACCTTTCCATTACCGATAGCATTAAAAGTGCAAAGTCAACCATGTGATGTCCAACCAAAAAATACATTTTGTCAAAAACAAAACAAAAAACAAAACTTGATGCAGGTATAACTGGTTTGTATTGGTTTAGGTCACTTGCTTTGAAGGGCTTATGTAGGTGATATGTAGCCTTATGAACCCTTGCATTAGCTAAAGTAGTTAAAGTGGAAAATCTTTTGTCATGAATCCACACATGATTCAGCCGTTCCATTACACACGTTTATGTCGAAATCGATGTCATTAAGTTGTAACTGTTTATGTAGGTTTATGTCAGTTGTCCTGAATGGCTTGTGTAGGTGCTATGTAACTTTATGAACTCTGTCACTGCCACGGTTTCCAAACCTATCAATCCATGCCTCTTGACTCAGGTGTATCTGTTCATGTAGGTTCATGTCAGTTGTCTGGAAAGGTTTATGAAGACGTTATGTAGTCTTATGAACTTTATTGTCATTAGATAAAGTGTTATGTGTTAAGTGTTATAACTTATCCATAAATGGGCTCATGTAGCCTTATGAACACTGTCATTAGGTGAATCTTAAACTGACCACAAACTACGTAAAAACTAATAAAAACGAACTAAAAACTGAAAAAATTCTCATGTGTTCGTTACCCAGCTGTCATCTAGTGCCCATTTCCTGGCTCTATAGGTGATACTAATGAGCCTTTATCACAGAGCCGATGTAATTTGAGCACTTCGTGGCGTCAGAAGCCGTCTAAAAGCTCCTCGCACCTGTCAGATCAGGTAAAGACGTCTTTATATAGCAGGCAGAGTAAGCTATCTCCACTTTCTCATCACCTTAATTACGAGGGAAAATTATTAAATCATCGCTTTATTTTAATGAGCCTCATATCGTCTAATGGCGCCACCCCGAAGGAAAGCTGTAATTAACTGGCAGGTTAAAGCAGTGAAGGAGTGCACTATTAACCTGCAGCGTTCGCAGCGACGGTGTGCTTTTAATCCAGTCCTAATGAGAAGTCAGGCTAGAATGATTTCACGGCTTATCGCGTGTGAAGGAGCAGCTGCACGTGGAGGTGTAAGTTCACTAATTGTAGCACGCTTCCGCTTTTGTTTTCTTATTGTACAGGTCGAGGGTTAAGTACTTAATAAAGTCTGGGTTTAGTGGGTTTAAACGCACAGTGTGTGCAACACACATTCATCACCGTAGTGTTTGTTGGGACTTATATTATAATTAACAAAATAAATTAAGTATTTAAGAATAATATATATTTATTGTTTTTAACTATCATACCTCCAGTATCTTACTACAGTGCTTTATTTATTTATTTATTTATTTATTTATTTATTTATTTATTTATTGGAACTAGAAAACA
>CM074951.1:1431302-1444698 GCA_037577455.1 Pangasius macronema
AACTCCTGAACCTTCTTCACCTCTTCACCCTGTAATCTTACTGTTCCACTTCCCTCCCTTTCATTCACACACATGTAATTGGTTATAGTATTGGTTTTGGTTGTAGACATAGTTGTAGTATTAGAGAGAAATATTATAGCCAGGTTGTGTTATTTCAACAATTATGTGCCATTGTAAAAGTGCAGCCATTTTATATATAAAACGTGAAACGTTCAGTAGTATAAAATGTTCAGTAATTCGTCTCTGCTGTGGTGCTTTTACTGTGTTTGCAATATTTCAGGTCAATGCTGCTGGGGCCTGTTTCCTCTTTATTAGCAGGGTGTGAACAATGAGCCATGCTAGTTAATAGCAAGACCCCAAGAGCTGCCGAGGGAACGAGGGAGCTGGCGAAATGACAATCAATAGCCGCACTTCATTTAGTTTATATCCATCTGCTCCTCACTCTGCCACGAAAACTGTTTTTCCTCTCGCTGAACTGCACTCACAATGGCTCCTCGTAGTCGAGCCTCTTATCTAGCATGTTTAGTTTGGCAGCTAGCCCTCGTTGCCACCCTCACTGACGGAGGAGATGACACCTTAACGGGAGCTGAAAGAGTGAAAGGGTTCAGGCCGCGGCTCTTCCTCCCTGGAATAAAGAAGCAAAGCAAAGCCTCGCAAAGCAGAGTCAATGGAGACGGCGGTACACCGGATTTACTCTGGACTGCGTGGAACGCCATCTAAAGGAAATACATTGCCTTCTTACTCTAAAAGATTAAAGTATGGCTTTTCTTTTTCGCTTGATGTTTGCTTCACTGGGGCTTTTTCCCCCACAACAAGTTACAGAAGGTAGATGAATAAACTCCTAGACACCATCTGAACTGGAAAAAAAAAGTCTCTCCATATTTCCAAAGCATAAATTATCAGTCGTTTATCACGCTGTGTTTATATCCATGTTTCTCCAAGATGGCTGATATTTTTGCAGATCTTCCAGATGAACACACCAACCCACGTAATTAAGGACACCAAATACAGACGAGCTGACTTTACAGTTTTGCTGTAGAATTGGAAAGACTAGATGTTTAAGCAGGACAAAAGTAACGGCACCCTATAGAAGTAGCTGTTAGCTTGTGTTTATGGCAGCTGACATGCTGCAGTGGCTGAGCTGCATTACTGGAAGATCTGTAGGAGCTGCTCTTTCACCGTTTATCCGCCATTTTCAGCTCTCTGTGCGTTTTATGGACTTTTGTTAAACGCGAGAGTGCCGAGAATGTGCTCGGTAATCTACGGCTGATTGGTGTTTGACAGCATATGCACGCAAGTATGAAGAAAATCAGTTTTTGATTTGACCATGAAAACTTTTCCACTCAACTCAACTTTATTAAAAGTTTGATAAATCAAGCTCAGTGTCTGCAGATGTTCTGTCTGCAGAACGCGGCGCTAGAAACATCTGGCCAGACGGTTTTGTCCTGCTTGAGTCTCACTGTCAGTCCAGCAGATGGATTCTTTAAACATCACCTACTGTAATTAATTACGCATCAACGTAACGTATAAAATGACAAACTATTGAAAGGATAAAGATAAATCACAGCTCAGAACATCTACTCTACACTTTCTACTCTGCGTTTTTCAAGATCTGAACATGGTTCTCTGATGAGGTGACCCGTTTGCAGGTCTGGTCCTGATTGGCTCTGTCGGGAACCGATCTCCATAATCAGGCCATGCAGTGGGAGTCTCTGGGAAAAAAAAGGAAAAAAAAAACACTACACACCGCAATCAAGCTGCTGATTCGAGGTTCAGCTACACATCAGTTCTCCAGAACCGTTCCACTCCTGACAGAGGAGGCAAAGCAGATATTACCGTACAGTACAACTGCTACGCTGCACACACTCGCGAGCCCGGGCTAGCATCACCACGACTACACTACTGATTCATTCGGCTGCTAAATGACAACACAACACAACCCTTAAGAACATTGCTCTTCCCCACGAACCAATAATTAACATGAACTGAGAAACGAATCGCAGGCAGATGATCAGTAATAGAGCAGTCATAGAGCAGTAATAGAGCAGTAATAGAACAGTCATAGAGCAGTAATAGAGCAGTCATAGAGCAGTCACAACAGCACATCCTGACGTGCTTTATTCCCCTTCTACCGCAGCAGCTCGCTAACAGCGACAACACTGGATTTATTAACGGAGAGCTCATACTCATGGTTACGTTTAATATCGTGGAACGTCTGCTTATCAATTCATCGTCTTATAACTAAATACGTTATTCAGATAAACAGATATCAGTGGGGTGCAAAAAGGATTTTGGAGCTAAATCACTGAAACATCTGAAATCCAGAAATATGGCAACAATAAACATAAACAATGTGCAGAATATACCGTATATCTCTAAAGGGGGAGAGATCTAAACTGGGAGGGTTTTTTCTTTTTTATTTATTTATTTATTTTTGTCATTGTTTTAGCCTGATTTGATTTTTTTTCCATATTTAATTTAAATAAATAAATAAATAAATAAATAAATAAATAAATATGCATTGTAAATTATTTTTAGTAAACCTGTCAGAAAGATTATTATTATTATTATTATTATTATTATTATTAATAGTGATAATAATGATAAGCCACATCCCCACTTTGGATATGAAAAAAGATTCATGTCTCTCACTAATGTGTGTGTGTGTGTGTGTGTGTGTGTGTGTGTGTGTGTGTTTTCCTTTGGTTTGCTTAATTGATTTTTTATTTATTTGTTTATTTTTTGGAATCGAGCCTGGAGTTTATTACCAACACAAATGAACTGTAATATTACACCATATTAACACTGTGAAGGAACAGCTTTGCTTAATTTCACAGCAACTACAATACTGGCCAGTACACACACACACACACACACACACACACACACACACACACACACACACACACACACGAGCTGACCTTTTTCATCCATGCAATGCAATGCTAAATTCTGTGAGCGTTTCCTTTCAGCCCAGAAGTGCCAGCGCCATGTGCTTTCACACTGTTACAGGAAACACAAAACTAAAAATAAAAAATAAAACAGTTTCCGATTTCATTCAGGCGTGTGTTCAGACTGCGTCCTGGACATTCTCCAAACAAGCCACTGATTAAACACCGATCTAGAACATATGACTACTCACTAATATTGATTACTGCCTTTTACGCCTAAATGGAGACTAGCATCGATACCAACAAGCTGAGATCTCCAAATCAGCCGAAAGAAACCAAACCAGGCCAGACGAGAGTGAATTAAACTTCCACATCTGATATTCACGAGCCCTGCGCAAAGGTGTGAGGTTACACCAGCATATTAACTTCCCAATCTGCACCGGATCGGATCCCTCTCCGAGGTGAACACCGGAGATAACGCACAACACAACGCCCTCGACAAGCAAACACCGGGCCACGACTCCGCATGATCAGTGATGCAGTTCACTCATCGTGTTAAAAATAACTCAATAACTTATCATACATCACCGTATTTAGGTTTGCTAGCAGCAAAAGAGTAGTGCTGGATTAAATAGCAGTCTGTGGAAAACCTTAAAGCAAAGCACTGACACTGGAGACTCCTTCCGTAAATCTCCTTACAGAAAACTTCACCATATCAACAGTTTCTTTAATGTTTATGCGGAGCATCTGCCGTACAGGTCCCTGTAAACAAGCTGTTACTACAGTAACATTAACACATTACTATCAGTGTGCGATCTGTGTGTGCGTTGCTGTTACCGAAAATTAAATCAACCTCTTCTGACCAATCAGAATCCAGAATTCCACGGTGCTGTGCTGCTGATTGGCGGATTTGATAGAATGTTGTTTGGAGGAAGGATTATCTCAGATTAAGAGATCAGAAGAAATTGCTCTTTCCCTGGCTTGAGTCAGTTAATACACACACACACACACACACACACACACACACACACACACACACACGATGCTGAGTCTTTGCCCATGCTGAGTGTTTGTTTGCCTGCAAATGAGAGCAGCTGATCTAATAAAATATGACACTGAATTAATTAAGGGAAGGAGACTAATAAAGAGCTCAGGTCATGTTTACAACGGATCGTAGCGTTCACCTTTGCACAGGATGCATTTGTGAGTCATTACGTTCATCTCATGTAACAAATGACAGAGTCAGGACATGACAGGACCTACACACACACACTGTCTGCAGAGTCATACCTGATGTCCAAACAGAGGTCATCTATTTCTGGAGAGATCAAAAACAACAAAAACATCTAGAGATCTTACAGTGCGAGGGGCGGGACTGCAAGCGCTTGCCCTGACAGGGTCATCTGGTTTAGTTTGGTTTCACATTGCACTTAATTAAATGAATAAAAGCGTTGTGTGTAGAGCCGAAAACATCCCTGTACAACTCTTCCATTCATTACTCAGACACATGTCAAGAAAAAAGTAAACAAAGCCTTTACCACGTGAGAAGAAAAATCTCAGAAATCCAACATTTCTTGCAAATCTGCTTTGGATCACTTCAGATCACAAGCTGCATCTATCTACCAAAACACACACCAATTCAGAGTCACCTTTTCAGACAGACTCACCTCGCTCACGTGCTCTCGGACCCGAGTGCGATTCAAACACGCTAAACACTGCGCACGTGAACGCACCCTAACAGCACTTCCTGTCTCTCCTGTCAATCAGAATGATCCTGGATAACTCTGTGTGTCTCTTAGCTCACGGATATAGAAAACAGTAGTTAGTGCTCTCCTGAAAGCGTGTTCAGCTGTCCTTATCATATGAGCAGATGCCGTGTCTTCATCAGTACTGACGGAAGCACACGTTAGTCTCAGGCTGTTAGCGGTAATGCGATGGCAAATCCCGGCTAGCAAGTGGGAAAAAAACAAACATCTAGGGCTTTATATATAAAATAACTATCCGTATATCCAAAAGCACATCATAATACACTAGATGTTGTCATGTTGTATTCACATATAAAACTCCATAATAGCCTAAACCCCAAATTATGACCTTCATTGGATACAAAACATCTGTACTGCACTTTGCTCACCCAGTTAATGAAAGATATGTTTACGAACTTCAAACTTCAAGTCAGATTGGCTGCAAAAGTACAGCTCGTAGCCACGGCAGCATCTCCAAATGCACACAAACGTCCTGCAAACATCTGCACTGGAGCTTTCACTCATTTCCCATCGATGTGCTTTGAGAAAGAAACGGGATGAAGATGAGCGTTTTATGGTTTTACAAAGCAGCACGTAGAGAACATTTCAAATCATCAACTGTTTGATGATCAGATCAAACATCTGCAGTCAAACGTTCCTGATAAATATTTCCCAAAAAGCCCGAAGGTCGTTTGTGTGTTCAGGGTCGCTGTAGTGACCGTGAGCTGTTTTTTACTGCCATCGATAAGACAAGACGAGATGCTAAAAGTGATCAGTGCTGAAGGTGGAGGACGTCAAGTAAAAGGAAGTGTGACCAGGAAACAGGAAGTAAACAGGAAAAAAAAGGCATGGATTCACTGCAGGAGATAACAGGCTCCTCTACAATGCTTGAACTGGTGTGCAAATTAAAAAAAAAAAAAAAAATCCGTTTTTCTGTTTTTTCAGCTCCTCTGTAGCCCTTTTGTTCGGCAGCAGATGAGGTCAGAGGGTTAATGCCGATTTAACAAGCAATTAATTGTAAGCCGGTATCTCGGAAGATGAACAAATGTGCAGTGAGGATAAATGATTTTTTTGGGCTGTTTGTTCTCAGGTCTGATGAACGGTTAATTGCACCGGTTCTCCTGGGCACATGTTGATGATGTCATAGCGGAACAAATGTGAGCCAGTAATGACTAGTTTCTTTTTTTTTTATCTGTTTTTATTTCTTTCCAATTCTAATGGATGAACAAAGGTAAAGTTCAGACAAAGCACATAAAGTAGAGAGGAAACTTTTAGAAAGAAGCGGAAGATCACAGGACACTGAACAAACCCCACAGATCACGGACATTATACACGTACATACACGTATATAAGGAGTAAAACAACGCGTGTAGTGCTGTTACAGGAAAATAATCAACAGAGGGGTGGTGTGATGAAGCGGAGTCACTGCTACTGCCAGGAAGTGCATGAGCACGTCACAAAGTGTTTCGCAATTTGCAGCAATTTGCCTACATACTTTTTTTAATCAATTAAACAATGACATATCACACTTTTTATCCAGTTATAGTTACGTTTAACATTGTGAGACGTCCAAAATAAAATGCAGCTTGTCATGTTACTGAGGAACCTCAAAGCATAATCTTGTCTGTCCTGAAGATGCCAGAAGACCTCTGACCTCTGTTGCACTGAAACTGGAGACTCCTTCCATAAATGTTACATAAACACATTCATTCTTACAGAATTAATTCTTACGTTCATGTGCAGCGTCCGCCATACAAGTCCCTGTGAATGAGCGGTTACTATAGCAACGATAACACATAGGAATCTGATTTGTAGCTGCGACACTTCCCGACCAATCAGAATCCAGAATTCGACAGCGCTGTGGTTTAACGTGTGATTACACTCCAGACTGAAAACCTGTCCATCAGTGCAGTTACTAATTCATCTCACAAAAAGTGCCACACCTGAACTGGATCATGTGACCTACCTGCGCCCTGTCCACCTGCCACTTCCTGTCTGACCGTCCTCTCGTTAGACATGAACGCTTCTTTGTCGAAAAAAGCAAAGAAAAATAAATAAATAAATAAATAAATAAAGCAGATGGATTTGCATTTAGGAGAAATCCAGCTCTCCTTCCTGAAACGGAGAGATCACATGAGCACATCAGCGCTGAATTAATTCGTCATCTGGGAGCACTAGAGGGGAAGCGGAGAGGGCTTCACGCACTACACACACTTGTGTTTGCGTGCATGTGTGTGTGTGTGTGTGTGTGTGTGTGTGTGTGTGTGTGTGTGTGCACTCAGGAGTGTGTATAACCTGCCACTCTATTTCTCTCTCTCTCTCTCTCTTTCTGCTCTGTATCTGTTCAGATCAGATTTCTGTCCTTTCTGAGCTTTTTTTTCAGGAGCCGGTGACTTGAGCCTGTGAGTTGTGCGCAAATTAAATGGAGAGACAGAAAAATGTATTATTGATGCTGAAGGTTGGAGTGTGTCGCTCACACGGGCGGCTCGGGTTCCCACACGGGGTAATTAATCCACCGCAGGGAGCTGGACATGAATGGACCGAGGACGGCATGGCTGTCTTTCTATCACTATCTCCCTCTGTGCTCTCTCTCTCTCTCTCTCTCTCTCTCTCTCTCTGTGTGTAGTGCACTACCTATACCAGCCTGAAAATAGGTCACCTGCCTGGGGCTTACTGATGTGCGTGTGCGTGTGTGTGTGTGCGCGTGTGTGTGTGTGTGTGTGTGTGTGTGTGTGTGTACTGTTTTAAAAAAACAGGGCACATTTTCTTCTACACGTGCAGAGGAAGTGCAGGTGACTCCAAAGTCCGAGTCTAGAGTCTAAGTCCACACATACGTCATACTGTATGTGTTAAAATCATAACTTTCAGTTTTTTTTATAGTTTTCAAACAAAAAGCATTTTCAAAAATATAAAAAAAAACATGTGGGTGGAGCCTAAGACCCTGTTAGCATGGAGGGGATTATATTTTTGAAAAATTTTTATCACTCGATTTACAAAAAAACCCCAAAAAACAGCGTTTTTAAAAAAGCCCACACTCTAAAGTACAAAAATAGTACCCAAGTGAGAGAGCTAATTTGCTCGTGCTGCGTGATTGCGTGTGAAGTTAAATGAGTTACAGTCAATAACATCAGGAGGTACTTGCATCATTCTATCATTAATATAATTTATACAATTATAAAAATGATTCGGTTCACTTAAATGATTGAAGTAGGAAATAAAAAGAAATGTAAAAAAAAAAAAAAAAAAGTTCAAAAATGTCTCATAAGTGAAATTAAGCTAATTCTAACTGACCCCTCGTGAAGCTACTTTGCACCCAACACATCCTTGCCTTGAAAAATCCCCGGCATGAAAAAAACAACCACGCAGAGGAAACACAAACCCAAGCAGAGAAGAGACAGGATTAAGGTTGGCCTTTAAATACAGCAAACGAATATCCAAGTGCAAAAATAATCCTGCTGAGGTGTGAAGGTGAGCGGCGGCTGGAGAAGGGCTGGGCCGCTCCGGAGAACTGGGATAAAGAAAAAGGGGTCGCGGGTGGCCTGAGGGTAGAGCTAACCCCCTCGGAGAACTCTCACCTCCCGTATCGTGATCAGGAAGGTCAGAAAGAGAGAATGAGTGAAGTATATAGAGAGAGAGAGAGAGAGAGAGAGAGAGAGAGAGAGTATCAGAGAGTGTTCTCGCCGTCAGTATCTGGAGTTTAACCAGCAGCGGCTCTTGACCATCGATTCTGTGCTGCAGGACGACGTTAATGACGACGTAGCCTCAAACAAGATGGCGTCGAGGCGCTACAACACTTGACTTATGCTACAAGCTACTTTTTCACTTTCGCTTCAGCACATTTTTGGCTCAATACCAACACCGTGCTCGATGCAGCAGGTACATTTCCGGAAGAGCTGATATCATTAACCAGAGTCGCAGCAAAACTTCAGACCAGCTACCGTACATCTCAAAAAACCCAAAATGTTCCCTCTTTTTCTTTCTGATGTCTTATATTCCATAATCCCTCTTTCTCCTTCTCTCAGTCTTTTGCAGTAGGATTGATTGCGTACATCATAATCGCATCGTCTGCACTTACACTTTCCCTTTGTTTGCGGTAATTTATTACATTCTGTTTATGTGCTGTAAAAAGAAGATCTTAGTAGCTGCTGAGTATTTTAAACTAGCTCAGTTTGGTGTAAAAATTGCCATCTTGGCAACCCTTGTCCTCTGCTCATCCCCTTGAGCGCGGGGCAGCGTGATTCCCGCCTCAATGGGCCTCTATCAGTGCTCGATGCAGTTCCTGTTTCTGACCACTAGGTGCAATATTAACTCTCTGGAGCTAAACGGGGCGGTGCGCACGCCGAGCCACGATCACACAACATCTGTAAAAGTGACAAATCAACGGAACATCAGCTTTTAAGCGTCAAAGAGCAATATTTCTTAAAATCATCGATCACTCAAAAGTGAAATGTCAGTAAAAGTGTACGGAGTTGTGAATGAGGACGAGCGTGCTGTTATGAGGTACATGTTTAATAATGAGGCATGTTTAATAATGGTGCGTTGTGTAAGGTGTGTGTGTGTGTGTGTGTGTGTGTGTGAGAGAGAGAGAGAGTGGGCGTTTATAAAGGAGTGGGTTGGAGTAACGAGTTATAACACTCATCCCCGATATCTGTCCTTCCAACACAAGTGCTTTTCAAGTGCTGAAACAATTTCACTCTATTTATTACAGATACAATCACCATCAACATCAGAGAAAATATATTACAATAAAATAAAATATTAAAATATATTACATTTCATTCCACACAATCGCCGTTTTATTATATTTACTGATTTATAACTAATGAATTGATGAACGTGCGTTACACTTTATTTATTCATTTATAAAATGCTCTCATGCAGAGAGATCATAATCCACGCGTGATATAGCTCATGTTTCAGGAATAAAGCTCAACACACTCCATGCCATGCAGTTACTGTAAAAAAAAAATGGTGAATTTTATATTTTAGAATGAGACAATGAGATAATAATAATAATAATAATAATAATAATAATAATAATAAGAAGAAGAAGAAGAAGAAGAAGAAGATGAAGAAGAAGAAGAAAAAGAAGCAGAAGAATCATCATCATCCTCATCATCATCTCCTAACTAGACAGGAAATGGCGAGTTGTTCAGTATTGACTTAAATCTTAACGTAGTGTCGGGGAATCGGGTTAGGATCGATGGAATGTCAGGAGAAATCTCATGATTCATGTTCATGCCATATCCAGGTTATAACGGGATGATTGACGGAAAGTGAAGCCTAATGAAAAGTCAGGAAAAAGGGTTTGTATCGTTATGCTAGCTCTCCTCTATACAACACCATAACAATCGCAACTTCCAACTTCTCCACTTACACCAACCATCAACTGCGACCATCTTCCTTCGTATGCAACATCTCCTCTACAGAACATCCAGAAATCCAGCACTGGCCGGTTCTCCTGAAGTTCTGTCATGTAACTTTGACAGAGGTCACTCCACACTGACTCTCTGCTGCGGTGAGAAATCCAATCAAACGCGTGAGTTTGCATAGGTCCGCAGTTTCCCGAGGTCTGGTGTAATAAATACATTGACGTGTGGGTGTGTGAGCGAGTCCAGAGGTTGGAGACGTGTCCTGGCTCCTCTGTGATGCAACAAGCTCTGTTTCTTCCGGAAAGGTCTACAGAGCCACCTCCAAAGACAATATGTAGGATAACAAATCATTTTCTTATTTTCTCCGACATTCAATATCTCTTGTATTATTTCATCGTTTATGCACTCGTCCTCTTGCTTATTCTGTCTTGTTTTCTGGTTTTCTGAGCGTATTTGTTTTACTGTTCTTGTAGTTAGGTTTCAAACTGTAATTTTTGGTACAAACTAGACTAGAGCACTCTGACACTTTGGTGCAAATCAACTTCAAGTTCAAGCTCAAGTAGTTCAAGTTCACCTCAAATGACAGTATATGTTCACGTCTCACTTCGCTTTGTCGCAAGGAGGTCCTGGCTCCACGAACATAAGACGACGCAGAGCTACACAGAACATTCTAAACATGCTGTTTAATAGTTCGCTGTTGATAAGAGAGCCTGCTATAGTTAATAAATGCCAAAGGAAATGTATGAAAAGATCCGAAGTTGAAATTCAGCCTTACCCTACGCGCACACTAGCACGTGACGAGTCTCTTGCGCTGCTTGTACTTTGGCGCGTAGGAAGAAAAATACCAACATCGCCTGTTGCTTTATCGCTCGGTAATGTGAAGGTTAGTTTAGGCTTGCTGATCCTTATCTTCTTCCACACTTGCTTCCCTCATGACTGTATTTGGAAATAAACTTTCGGTAAAAGTTCACCAATGAGAGCGAGCGCTACACTCCCTCTGGGCCCAAGTAATGTCTCGAGAACACATTTCCCCCTGACCGTCCCAAATTTGTCTCGAGTCCAAGAAGTAGGGAGGTGCCTCACTTTGATGAGTCTCCAGACATCCTGGCTGGAATCACACGTTTGACTCACCCACATAAAGCTCTCTCTCTCTCTCTCTCTCTCTCTCTCTCTCTCTCTCTCTCTCTCTCTCTCTCTCTCCTCCTTTCTTCCTCTAGCACTTGCTTTGTTCTTGCTTTAGGAGATGTCCAAACCAATACAGGAAGGTCTTGCCAGCCTTTTAACCCAGACAGAATAACACAAATCCCCACATTTACAGTGTCTGAGCTCAGGTTGCTGTGGACCTGTGTTGTGTACCACGGCACTGTTGAATTCTCGATTCTGATTGGTCAGAAACTTTAACAGCAGCTCTGACAGTAGTGCTGGTTCATATTAATGCACTATGTTCACATTTCTACAGTAACAGATCAATCACAGAGACTTAATCATACGATTAGAAAGTGAATCCTTTCGCTCATGACTGAGATTTGACCTCTTTCAGTGCGTCAGTGTTTGAATCAGTGAATCTTCTGGTCATTATCGAGAGTCATTTCTATGTCTTTCAGCAAATACATTCGGTATATTCGGTATGAGGGGCTCCGTGTGAAAGCAATTCTTCTAAACACAGACATACAAGCGCCATGCAAATGAACAAATCTGAATGAATCATTTAACTGAACAAACGACTCAAGTCACTGAAAAGACTCAAAAACTACTTCAGTATCCGCTTGTCCACTTCTGGACAAGTTTGTGATGGATCTGAAACCAATCCTCGGAAAGCTGGAGGCAAGTCAGGAATACACACTGGGCAGGACGCCAATGCGCCGTAGCCTCCTTCTGACCCGGGGCACTTGAATATCTGATGCACTTACTGCCATGTTGTTTAGGAGGCGGAATGAAAACAGGAGAACCTGAAAAACCCCACGCTGATACAGGGACACCGTGAGAAACCCTGCACAGACAATAGCTGGAGCCCAGGGTCGGACCTGGAGCCGTGAGGCAGCGACGCTAAGCGCTGCACCGCCATGCCGCCCCAGTACCCTTTCTTGTCGATGATAAATGGTTCCTGTGGAAGGTGAGGTGCTTGGAATTAAGTTCTTCCTGTGTCTGGCACCTGCTAACATCCCACAGGCTGTCAGGTTTGGATGACGCTCTAATCTGCACCGAGATGCCACTACAGAGGCACACGGCCATATTTCCTCATGGGCTGGATTTCCTTCATCCTTCTTTAGCCTCACTGACAGATTAGCTTAAACAGGCTAGCGCGAGCTGAGATTTGTCATGCTGAAATGCTCAGTGCGTCTCACACAGGCTTTTCTACGCCTCGAGAAAACACCAATCTTAATAACAGACATCATTTATGTTTATTCTCGCTCAGCATGTTTCCTTCGACCTCTTTGGGATTTTAATCGGCTTTTAATGCCCTTTTCCGATATGGCGTAAAATATTTTTCGTTGAATAATCAAGCATATGATTGCCATGAAGATCGAGTCTGTGCACTACATTTAAATGAAACATTAATAACGGCGCGCCAACAGCTCCAGAGGTGACGGGGTCAGACCTTATTTTTGCACACTGCTCTATAATTACTACCCCAGATTAAAATTATAAACAGAAACTTCTGCATTTTCATGGAAGATGAAAAATTGATGGGCGTTTTATGTAAACATGAACACATCCAGACCGAATGCTAATCGCTATTCAGATTACAGCCGCACGGCCGTCTGTTACGCATCGGTAAATATAATGAACTGGTTGGATTTCATCTTCCAGAGGCCTGTTGGGCAAAACGCCTGTGTCAGGTTGGATGTGCTAGCCCAGCTGTGCAGCGGTAACATCTGGACAGCACTCCATTTAAATAGGATAAGCATGGTTAAATGCATTTGTCTCAATTAGACTAAATGCTGTATTTAGAAATTGCACAGAATGAGCATGCAGTCCAGTTAGCCCGAGAAATGCTCTCGCTCTCTCCCTCTCTCTCTCTCTCTCTCTCTCTCTCGCTCTCTCACTCTCGCTCTCTCTCTCTCTCTCTCGCTCTCTCTCTCACTCACTCTCTCACTCACTCTCTCACTCACTCACTCACTCTCTCTCTCTCTCTCTCTCTCTCTCTCTCGCTCTCTCTCTCACTCACTCTCTCACTCACTCTCTCACTCACTCTCTCACTCGCTCTCACTCGCTCTCTTTCTCTCTCTCTCTCTCTCTCTCTCTCTCTCTCTCACTCACTCTCTCACTCACTCACTCACTCTCTCTCTCTCTCTCTCTCTCTCTCTCCCTCTCTCTCTCTCTCTCTCACTCTCACTCACTCTCTCACTCTCTCTCTCTCTCTCACTCAAACACTCTCACACTCTCT
>CM074951.1:1451337-1471105 GCA_037577455.1 Pangasius macronema
AACTAATGAGGATGTTCTTGAAGTCCTGACTTAAATCATGTTAAATATTCGACAAAGAACGATTGGACAAAAGGTTTGGGTTAGAAATACCTTTATTTTGCATGCTTGTGAATCTCCTTGCTGATTGGGCATGCTAAATTGTCCCTAAGTGTGAGTGTGTGTGTGTGTGTGTGTGTGTGTGTGTGTGTGTGTGTGTGTGTGTGTGTGTGTGTGTGTATTCCCACCTCATGTGGTGTTCCTGGGTTAAGATCTACCGCCATCCTGACCAGGATAATGCGTACAGAACTGTTCTTTGCATCTCACCTTCAACATGCCCATTAACTGCATATACAAATTAGTCTCTTTAGTATGGATCTTTGTTTTATAGAACAGACAGTTTTCCGATGCTAGTTTGTGTTTATTTTTAATTTGGTTTGCTCGGTATATTATAGCAGTCACCAGTATTTGAATGTCTGAAAACTTCTGATATGTGTTGCTGAACATTATGGATCGTCTCACCCTTGCCTTGTGACTGATATAGCAGTGCTCTGTCGCTGGAGTGGGCAAACCATAAATAATAATGGCTGTAATTGAAATGGAACGGTCGTCTTATCAGGTCTGCAGTTCGAAGGGTTTAATTGATCCCGGAGCTTCAGCCAGATGCCAGCGGATCACCAGGAGAGAGAATCGGCTCTCGGCCTCAATGCCGCACTGGGAAAGCTCAGATCTTGGCTGCTCAACTGTGAATCATGAAAGTGGACTGATATTTGCCAAGATTACGAATACACTAGACCTGTTAGCAATCACAGAGATTGATACTGGAATGGCATTTAATAATATCCTGTTTGGATTAAGCCTCCAGCTGAGGCTATAATGAAAATGAGAATAATAAACTGCTTAGAGTTGAAAGTAACTTTCAGTTTGAGTACCGTCCACTTTTAAGCCACAATCGCTACCCACTACGCTGCAATTTTCTTCATTTAAAATGGAGTAATTGCAGAGCCATGCTGTGGTACTTGAGACGGTGCACAGTTTCAGCTACATTAGCAAAATGCTAGAGAGGCTGGGAGACTCATGCAGTCTGTATGCATTACTGCTCATTTAAAGTGCTCCGGAAATCAAAAATTGGCGTTTCAGAGCTTTTCGTACTGGTCCCTTAGTGTTATGGACACCAGGATGATAGCTTTGGAGATATACTCGTTTTCCTGTACTAGTCTCGTTTTTCCATCTGATTAAATGCTCTCTAGAATGCATATGTCCTGCTCCTGGGGGTCTGCCTTGCTCTACAGTAGCAGCTTTTAATAGTTAGCTTGTTAGTTGTTCCCGCACACCATTCCCAGTTCCAAAGACCGTTTGGTGGAGAATAAATGGTTGAAGTTTATTCGTTTGGAAGAGGGTGTGTGAGTTTTGTGATTTTTCAAAGGAGTGTTTTACAAGCTTGGAGCTGTTCAATGACGAAAATGTTGTTATCTCAGACTGATCGAAATTATTGTCTTGATACACCATCAGGCGTCTCCATTAAGAGCCAGTACTATCATTTATCTACAGCTCAGACGCATCACAGCTCCCAGTGACGACCCACAGCTCTCTGTCACCATTGGCGCTCCATTCAAACATGCATGACATAATTCCAGCAACTCCCGGCATCTTGTCGCTAAAATATCATCCTGGTTGAAGTGGACAGGCGTGGGTGAAGGCTGCGATGGGAAACCCTCCACAGCTGAAAAGAAGCTCTTGTTAAACTCGATAGTCGCTTAGCAAACAGTGACGAGTTTGTTTAGATTCGTTGGGAGGTTAGAAATCGCTAATGTCTGTTCTGTAAATCAGATCAGATCAGCGTCACTCTGACCTCCTGTCAGGAAATACACCAAATTAGGGAATCAAATCGGCGCTCTCGAGACATTTTTTTCATGAGGATTTTAATACTCCTTCTCATTAAGAACGTTGTTAGTGCGTGCAAAGCATAGACGAATTCCTCAGCGGATTTGATGCCGGATGTTCACAGTTACGTGATGGATATTAATTCTGTTCAGTGTCTCAGTTCATCTCTCTTTCTCTGTTACTCTCGACTTTCTCTCTCATGGTTCCTTTATGCTCCACAGCTTTTCTCTTGTATGTAATTACAAAAACAAAAGCATTAATTACAAAAACAACAGCATTAGAGACAGTTAATTGCGTTTACTGCCATTCATTTTCAAGCCAGACAGATTAGATATGTCTACCTCTTCAATGGTGGCCACATCTTCCGTGCAAATTGCTGACATTCATATCATTCCCAAGCATTTTCAGTTCCTTTGCCAGTGCAGTGTAATTAACCAGACATAACAATATATCTATTACATCTCATCTTTTGTCATTTTCTTGCAAGGGTTAATTATGCAAGCAGAAGTATCAGCTGAATTGTTTCCATGGTGTACACGCTGTTCCTGCCCGGAGGCGGTAGAGCGCCATGGCACTATCTGTGAAACCTATAATCCGGGACCTCAGAGACACATCGCTTCCTGCTAGACCCCAGGCATCTTCCGAGCGCTCCGTTCCGAGGTGTGTGTGCGCTCCATCCAGAGACCTAAGGGCAGTTCTTGTCCAGAAATCCACAGATTTTGTCCCAGTTATGTAATATAAGTTTTTGGTAGAGCTATAGTTAAGATCACAATTGTCAAATTCAAGATACGCCCAAGATTATTTCTAGCCAAGAGTCAAGACCAAGGCTTCTGGAGGTACTGGCCAAATCCTGGTATTAGACATCACAATGGTCATCTTAACTACAACCCTACCTAAAACATACAGTATATTAAATGACTGGGACGAAGTCTCTGAATTTTTGGATAAGAACTGCTTTTAGGTCTCTGGATTGAGTGAATAGAGAGTCTTAAACAGTTAGAGGCCAAGTCAAGATCGAGACCAAAACGATCAAAACATCTTCAAGGCCAAGTCTTTACTTCACCCAGTTGTCTTCACTTCTTCATTGTTCCAATGATTAGGCTGCTTTCGACAAGAAGGTATTATTGGTATTTTGTATATACGAATAAAAAAGAGAGTGATGATTCGCTGTGGAGACCCCTGAAGGGTAAAGCTGAAAGAAGAAGAAGAAGTCTGTGGGACAACTGGAAATGAAGAAAGATTTTCTCTCCGTGTCCAAGTGGCTTTCCTCTGGGTTTCCAGGTTTCCTCCCAAGTCCCAAAAACATGCAGCTGGATTGGAAAGGTTTGTAGACATCTGACCATCAAACCCATATGTGGGCCTTCCAGAAGCGTTTGCCACAAATTTGGAAGCACACAATTCTATAGAACGTCTCTGTGTGCTGTAGCTTTACAGTTTCCCTTCACTGGAACTAAGAGGCCCAAACCTGCTCCAGCATGACGATGCTNCGAGTGTCCTGCACAGAGCCCTGACCTCAACCCCACTGAACACCTTTGGGATGAACTGAAACACCGACTGCACCCCAAGGCCTTTTATAGATGCCAGAGTCATCTTCTTTGAAACAACATGAGCTTTTGCTAAAGAGTCTCATACTTTTCATCACCAATGTAACCAAGAACCACCTACTTTCACACAAAAATGCTGTTAGATTGATATTTCTGATATCTGTGATAACTTTACTTCAAACACATCATTGTAATACCACGTAAAGACATGATACCATGAAAGTTTTATTCTTTTCACTCAAGTGACAATCTCTTGCTAAAAAAGTCTAACAGTCCAATGCAGAGATTCTGAAGCTTGTGGCCAGAAAAGTGTACACCAGCTGTTAGCTACTCTGTGGACCATGGACAGTACTTTTAATCTCTGAAGCTGATACTAAAACTATATATGCATCATGCATAAGTAACAGTAGCTAAGCTGTGCAGCTGTTTCAGCGGCCATTAGAGGCTCATTTGAGGGCTGTAAAAGTGTAGAAGTCTGGAATGAGGAAACGAATTGGTTTTGTTTTTCTAGAGTATATTTGGTTGATTATTTGAGGTCTAGAAAACATTTTAAGAATTACGACCAGCTATGAAGGTTGGCAAATCGCTTTATATAAAGTCTGTTGTAGAAAGTTAAGAGGAAAAGGAATGAGAAGCACTTTTTTCAGAGTAAGGCAGCACAGAAGCTGATTCAGGTATATCACAGTTCACAGAGCTGTAGGAGTCCAGACAGAGCCTGAAGGGGCAGACAGTATGGAAACTTCTAGACGAACATACAGTGAAATGGGCTCTTATTGTCCTGAGCTGGCCAGCAGGGGGCAGCATGAGCGAGCACAGCACAAAGCAGGGATGCACAAAAAAACTTTTCAGTTATGAAACTAAAGTTGGTTGAAGTACCTGCCCAAAGTGCATTCCCTATGCGAAGGATTTGAGGAAACAAAATATGTGATAAGCATGGTACCACATTCGGCATTTTCAACAGGATTGCTTGCCAAGTTCTAGCAGATGCAGAGTGTGAATCCTGGCTCCATGTCATTGCTGCATTGTTCATTAGTCTGAGGAGTGTGCTTCTGAGAAGTTCAGTAATTGCACTCTGTGCTGCTTTGGTACCCTTTGGCATTCTCCCCAGCCTTGGCATGCTTGCCATTCAGATAAAGAGAGGTGTCAAGAGGGGTTTCTGAAGCACCCAAGGTTCTGCACGCACGTCATCTCCGGCTCCTCCAGCTCCGGCGGAGCCGGGCGTGCTCCCTGCTGATAAAGACATCAAGAATAGATTTCACCACCGCACACACTGCTCCATTTAAGAACCACTGAAGGTTTACTTAATTCCTCTCTCTCTTTCCCTCTGTCCTCTTTTCTGCTTTTCTTCATCCATTTATCTTTTTTTTTTTTTGTTCAGTTCCTTGGCAGTACCGATGAGGATCTACGATTGCAAGGCTCGCGTCGCGTAGGCGAAGACGTTTGGCATAAAACAAGGGTGAAATGAGAAACAGGCTTTTGTTGCTGGAGGCAAGACTTGTGTAAAGATAAATAACAATTTCCAGAGATAATCTGAGCAATCAGAAGGCATTGTGAGTGAAGGATTGCTCTAAAACTACCTTAATAACGCACTATTTATGAAACTATACACATGACGGTGCTTCATAAATCGTTCACAGGAGCATTTCGGCTAGAATTGTGGTGAAAATCCAGTCCATTCAATGTTCCTGTAAGGAGACTCACTAATGTGAAGCGCGATTGATGAGCTTCAAACCGGATAATCGGCGAATTTACGCACGTGCCGTGTTTAGGAGGAGGCTCTCTTTTACCGCTGCCGTTTTCAGCTCTCTCTGAGCTTTGGCTTTTTATGGAATTTGATGGGTGTGGCTAAATGTAAATGTGCCATGAATGTGCTTTAGTAATTACTTGCAAATTATCAACATATGTGCACGATTATGAAGAAAATCAGTGAAATCTGGGAGGATTTTTTTTTTAATTCGGTTTTGCCCATGAAAACGTTTATACACTTTTATACTAAACGGTCGAAAATGAGGCTTAGTGGAAAACCGAAAATCCTGCAAATGAAGCATTCATTAACACTCTTTCAACCTGACAAACAACTTTCAACCCGACAAACTGTTATCCAGATATCACACCTGTGCATTCTCGTGGATCGCACCTCTGCAAACTCACTAAACTAACTGCGATGCTCGTTTCCACTGAGGAAGGTCAAAACAGCATAAACAGCCGATGCTTATTAAAATGCCTTCACAAACAACGAGAGAATTTGCATTAGTGTTTGCCGATCCTGTTATGCATTAATCCTTTTATTGTAATGCAAATCTTTCTACCGGTCAGCATTCTTTCTCCGAACTCACTCGGCTGAGCAGCAGTCGTAGCTGGGTTGTTTTTTTTTTCCATTTTGGGAGTTTAAAGAATTGGCTCTGGCTCCTGCGGGGGAAAAAGTGCCTTCAATCAATGCCAAAAGTAACACGCGTCTCTCGGAAGTGTCCTCTAGAATAAACCCGCGAGAGAAATTCAATCAACCTGAGTGACACAAAGGCCCAGTCCCATCAGCTGACTCGGATGGCGCAGAGTCCATTTTTTATCCTGGGCTGAAAATGAAAATGTCCGTTTTTGAAAGGTTTACCGCTTCATTTTGATCAATAACTTTTCCATTCCAGACACTTCTCTCCCGCAGCCTGACGCTTGTGTTTTAAAGAACCATGCTGTCTCCGTAATTGTGCGCCATCTTCTTTCTTACAGAATGACTGGAGGAGTAAATATTCATACTTGCGTGTACACACAAGCCCGTCTCGCTGTCTTCTAACGGCTCCCAGACGCGTCCTTTCTTTAAGCTGAATATATCGCTGCATTTCACAGAGCCATACGTTTCTATAAGTGGAGAGATGAGGGGCGGTAAATTGTCCTTTCTTAGAAACTGGTCTCGGCGCTGGACTGACACTGTGATGGACGAGTGCTTTTTAACACCCATACCTGAATTTACAACATGTTATTCATCATAAGCGGCCTGTGATTAATAGAAATATGACGAAGCGTAGCCCCGCTGTGGAGTCCCTCCCATCCGTCACTGACATGCGATTTCCTCTCGCATCCTGAAACAGGTCTTCATGACGTATAACGCCAGAATAATAGTGAACAGCAGCAGGTGCAATCAGGCAGGGCGCTTGACATTTCTGTTGTGTTATATGGACTTTGTCAGGCAGGAAGTGGCAGATTTATTATAATGTTTCAAACCAATCATTTACTAACTGTCAAAATAATAAATGATGCATCAACGCTGATGCGTATGGAGCTGAATGGGAAGCGAGGATCTGTTCGTGGGTGGGTCAGCTGGGGTGTTTTTGAGCCTTTACACACACACACACACACACACACACACACACACACACACACATATATATATATATATATATATATACATACAAATCCAAAGACATGCCATTTAAATAATTCTGTGTTAGAGTCTGGCTCATAAATCTATTCTTACGACTGAACTCCAACAGTATTTTTTTTTTCCCTCAAATAATAAACGTGTGAACTAGACGTTTAACGCAATACCACTTTCCGTATCTATATCTGTGGATTTAAACCAAAGTAGGCATGGCTTGGTGATACAGAACCATTCCCTCTATGTTCTTTTTTAAATAAAGTTGTGTACAGTTGTATATTTGCCTAATTTAAACCACTGTGACCCTGACCAGGCAGGTACTAAGGATGTCCTTGTATTGGAGCGAGTCCATTTATAAAAACCTGTGATGCATGTAAAATGTAAAAAATAATCAACACCAGTAGCAGTCTAGTTACCAAGTCCTGGTTGATACTTGATATACTGTATAGAAGCAGCAGCATCTTGAGCAGCGTTGTTCACATACTCATTGCTTATGTACTTTTAGTACATCTGTAGGATTAAAAGCGACATCCCCAACATGCCACATCAGACCTGAAACAGCCCCGTTCTTCAGTTTTACAAGTTGAACTGTTAAATGTTTAATCTAGAACATCCAAAAGACCAGAATGTGAACCAGAGCATTCAGTAGGTTTGAAGGCCACATGAGAGGTTCAAAAGTAGGAAAAGTGGTTAGTGTTAGTGCTTAATAACTGTCTAGACCAGTCTATACAGTGAGCATGCAATTCTGAGACACAATGCTAGTTTGTATAGTCAGTTGGGGACACAGCGTCACATGATGCTATGCTCCCCCTCACTGTTTACCCTGGTATTGCATCATGTGTACTTGTAGTGTTCATTTCTAAAAATGTGCACCAGGGACGCTCAAAATGGCCACAGCATACACTCAGCAGCCATGTTGTGAATGTGCAGGTAGAAGCTAGCAGGCTTAATAATCTCCCTCACACTGGGACCTTTTACCACAGGCCTGCTGGCAATCTGATGGTGTTGTGATTTGCTGTTGATGACACTCTTCTGCAGGTTGATGATGTCCTTCCTAATGATGTCGGAGCCGCTCGAACAGTTTAGGAGTCGCAAGGTTGCTTCTAACCTTCAACATATTTCTCTATTTCCTCTTTCAGTCCAATTGTTTATCTTTAACAGCAACAGCATTGAACATTTTATCTGAAGCTCGTGTAAACATAGTGGCCTCGCGCTCCCGTGTTCGGCATCATTGCTGCTTAATTTACAGGCTGAAAGCTTCTGTTAAATAATGTGATCATATTTTTTTCCCTAAGCAACTCTGTCCATATACAATGTATTACTCGGTCCAGCTTGTATACACTGTGGGCTTTTTTTTTTGTGAGGTTTAAAACACAAGCTGGTTTTCCATCTGGGTTTCCTGATTAACATGACAATTCGTTGGCGATGTACTGCTTTTTGCAGAGGTGAGTAAAATGCAGTGCTACTTCCTGCTAGCATAGCCAACCATATGGACTGTAAATGTCAGGCATATGGTTTGTTCTGCCTACAGAGACTTCCTGGGTTCTTACATGAAAATGAGAGCAGCTCTGAATATATAGCGCTGTTCTTAAACACGGTGCGGCTGAATTCTGGATTGTGATTGGTCAGAAAGTTTTGATTAGTTTTCCTTAACAGCAGGTCTGAGATTAGAGCAGGTTTATGTTAATGCGCTCGTTCTAATACTTTACTGTTTCTATAGTAACAGCTCATTCACCTGTTAAAAAAATGTGGATCATTTCTGCTATGGTGAAATTTTCTTTAAGGAGACTTTTATATAACATTTATGGAAGGAGTCTCCAGTGCCAGTGCTTTGTAACATTCAAAGGTGAAGCTGTAACTAGGTGCTGTGTAAGAGGAATAAAAATGTATTAATAATAAAACACATCTCTTTCTCTCTATCAGTCTCTCTCTCACTACCTCTCTCTCTCTCTCTCTCACTACCCCTCTTTTTCTCTCTCTCTCTCTCTCTCTCTCACTATCTCTCTCTTTTCTAACACTCTCTCTCTCGATCACTTTCTCTCGCTCTGTTTCTCTCTTTGTTCTCCTTTAATCAGGAAATATTACCCACACACACTTCTTTAAAAGACTCAGGGTAATTACTTTATGGCCGTTTCTAATATGCTGTAATGTCTTTGCCTTAAACTGATATTAAACCTTCACTTGAGTGTTCAGTCTGCGTTTCCTCTCAGCCAGAGCCTGATCTTCAGACATCATGTTCTTTAATGCTCAAGTTAAAGGTGCGAGAAGAATTTCAATGAAGCCAGTAAAGTTTAGCAGATGTCCTGCCTGTGTCCTAGAAGGAAGACTGTATATAACCGCGACAAACTCTTCATGTTAATGTGCACTCACTCTCGTTCTGTGAAACTCTCAACATTTGAACTCAGATAGATCACAGTACGGGCGTGATTACAGTGCATTACAGTGAGGACACAAACTTTCCCACATTTCCACCCTAAACTTCCCCACATTTCCCCCCTAAACTTCCCCACATTTCCCCCCTAAACTTCCCCACATTTCCCCCCTAAACTTCCCCACATTTCCGCCCTAAACTTCCCCACATTTCCCCCCTAAACTTCCCCACATTTCCCCCTTAAACTTCCCCACATTTTGCAGTGTTATAGCCTGGGACTGAAATGGACGTCATTTGAATTGACAAGGCATGAAGCATGAAGACAAAATAACCCTGAATAGTGAACTACGGCAAAAATCAATATAATTTGCAACATGACCTATTCACATGGGTGAAGCATGGTGGTGGTAGCACGGTGCTAAGCGTTACCCGTGGGCTCTTAGTTGCTTCTCTGATTAGTCTCTCTCTCTACCTGCTCGTGGACATTTGCTGAACGGACTCCTCTAGGTAGAGTCGCAGTTGTCCTGTATTCTTTCCCGATTTTTTAATAATAGCTATAATGGTTTTCAAAGTTTAAGATATTTTTCATAACCAAAACCCTGATTGGTACTTTTTCCAAACTTTTATCTTGAACCTTGAGCTTTTTTAATGGACTACAAATGTTGTCATTTGTCTCCGGGAGCAGTCATGGCTTTCGAAAGCTGCTGAATAAAACATTTCACAGCAATGATGGTGAATGCTCATGCAAGCAGAACTTTTATTTATCGTATTTGTAAATAATTTTGCAAACTATATTCAGTATTAAGGCCAATTTTTTGTAGACTTCAATATATATTAAATACCAGGAAATTCCATTTCCGTTCAAAATGTGGAAAATTTAGAGGGGGTGAACAGACGGCCCGGTATCCTCGCTGCTGGTCATTCCGAGATGTCTGGCCGTGATTTCACCCCTAACACACAGCGCAGATATAAACCAGCCTCTGTACTTCAGTCTCAGCGCTTCTGGCTCAAAGCCATTCCATAAGCACGAGATATGACAGCAATCATTTTTGCATTTTCCTTTCGAGGATGTCACGGAAGGTTTGTTACAGGATAACAAGAAAAAGCAGCCCGGAGGAATATTCAGTGCATTACCAAAAATTAAATAAAACATCTTCTCTAAGCCACTCCGGTTCGTAAAGCTGAAAGGCGGCAAAGAAACAATCCATTTCGCCGTGCGATAGGAGCCGGCCGCGCTGCACGTCAATTCATTCTATTAAAGCGCAAGGGAGAGATGGAGGAAGGAAAAAAAACTAAATCCCATGTGCCAAAAAATTGAATTTTTACTTCGTTTAGCCGATGCTCTTATTGCTGCTTTTATTCATTCTGAGGAGATTTTTTTTTTTGTTAATTAAATACACAGTCCTAACGATGGGAGGAGTAAATTTCCCTGAAAGAGAAACCCGCTGCCTGATTGTCTCAGTGGTGATGGGAACAACTGATGATGTATGATTATAGTCATCTCTTATTAGCGTGACAGTTGTTCTTGACAGGAGCAAACACACACACACACACACACACACACACACACATAAACAAGGGGTTCATCTAAAATTTGTCTAGGTTACATTAAATTGCTCTATTACTGAGGTTCAGATAAGCAGCTCATACAGAGGATCCCAAACATGACCCCAAGCCTTGATTCCAGATTCATAATTTAGGACTGGTAGAACATCTGAACATCCGTTTTATCATTTTGTCATTGACACGTGTCCTGTACGTGTAACATATGTGACTTAAAAACCAAAGGATATTCCTTGCACTGACTTTCCAGACTAGAGAGAAGCGATGCAGTTTCTTGATGCAGCTTTTTAAAACGTCAGGAGGTGTTCGAAAGGCCGCATCTCATACTTGGATTTAATCCAGCTTCACACAGATAGGAGCTCGGAAAAGGAACCATCATTTCCATTTCATGCGAGGAAGAAAAAAAAATGGGTTTTTTGCAGTGTACAAAACCCGAGCCCTGTAGCTACTCTCTGGGCCGATGAGCCGCCTCCAGCCAAATAATCCGAAATACAAAAGTTCCCTGTTCCACAATCAGTGGCCTGGAATTGTTCAGAAGCTCTTTAAGGTCATATAGTGTATCCAAGGCTTCATTCTAACAGAAGCAGACAAAGGTGACTTGCTATTGCACGAAGAAAAGCTCAGATAGAAGATAAAATGAAAAGGAGATGCAAAGAAAGAAAGAAAGAAAAAGCCAGGGAAGCTCCTGAGGGTCCTTCAGTGCCACTCAGACAGAAATCCTTGACGTTTGTACATCCGTGAATCCGACGGTCCGAGCTTCCGAGCGAAGGTACAGGAGGCCTTGATCTCCACCGCTCTTCTGACGCACCCTATCTCTGTCTTTCATTTTCTTTCTCTCCATTTTGTCTTCTTTGTCACGTTAATGAAAGTGGAGATGTAATATCTGACGGTTATCTAAGCGTTGTTGCGTTTTCAGTTGTGACGGTTGCTGAATATATTAAAGAGCTCCAGTCCACACAGCTCGTCGCATTTAGTACCGTTTCACTGCATGATTACATTATGCTATTAATTTCTTGTTTGTACCAATCACATGGTATTATCTACTCCCAAACAGACATGACGTGATATTAAACAGTCCTGTCACATCCTGGAGCGTCAGCGCGCCGAGACGTAGCCGTGGTGAAAACGCCCGAGTGTCTGCGAGGAGCGATGGCTCTTAATGGCAGTCACTGCTGATTTACTTCAACCTCGCCGAGCACAGATGAATCACTCCACACTGTGTGTGTGTGTGTGTGTGTGTGTGTGTGTGTGTGTGTGTGTGTGTGTGTGTGTGTAAGTGTATGTCCGAGTGAGTGGTGGTGTTGAGTTCAAAAAAACGCAACATGGTTTAGAACTAAGCAGATTTAAAAGAAAGGAGAAAAAGAGATATCACTAAAACAGTTCTGCTGAATTCTGCATTCTGATTGGTCAGAAGGTGTTGATTAGTTTTCTATAACAGCAGCTCAGACAGTAATGTCCTCTGTTTGTAGCTGCTATAAAATATCGTTGGGCTAGTCTTGCTAACCATGAAGCAGTTATTACTTTAGTAGCATTTGGTTTCTTTTCTTTTTTTAATGACACAATACAAAGTCGGTCTAAAGTTAGCTAGCTAGGTTGACTGGAAATTAATTGAATTGAAGATAATAATATGAAATAATGAGTTATTAGGTCAAATTATGACAAAGCACTTACATTTCTTCCCAAAAGCTGCATGACTGCCAGGCTAGTCTCGCTAGCAAGGTTCCTAGCAAACTATCCGACAGTCGCCTCTAGAGCGGTAACGCTAATATTAGCTGCGCTAACCGCTGGATAATGCTAGCCGAGGACCTAATTTAGTTGGCTGTCTGTCTTAGCTAATAGTACTAAATTATTATATAGCATAATAGCAATGAATGATTTATGCTAAGCAGTACATGAAGCTGAAGCAGGAGAAGGAAGGCTAATGGAGAAGTTTGAAGGTTAATGTAAGGAAACAGGAAGTCATATGATAGATGTCATTTAAAAGCCACAATCTACGAGTCAGTTCCTGTTATTTAGACTGCCGTTATTTAAGGATATCTATATATAACGTGGAGTGAAAGGAGGAGAAAGGAGTCCTGTGGAGAGGAACATCATTATTAGGGAAATAATAAGCTTATCATACGTGTGGAGAAATTAGAACATACATTATGTGGATGTTGGAAAGGGAATAAAGGAAATGTCAGTGTTTTGCATCTATTCTGATGGATACAATAAGAGAATCCGGGTCACTCAGGCTTGCGAGGAGAATAAGAGAGCTTGTCTTGTTTCCATAGCGAATAGACGGCGCTTTCTGCTCTGCCTGAGCACTACGTGTGAGATTATTGATGATTACTGTTGTTTTGAAGCTCAAAGTGTCCTAATACAACACACTGCTGCTTGCTGTTTAGGTGAGTCATCCAGCACCGTGATCACATCTGTGAAGGCGAGGAGGAGAGGAGGAACGGAGGAGAGGAGGAGTGGAGGAGTGGAGGAGTGGAGGACAGGTGGCAGAGAAAAAGGGAGGATGAAAGGAGGAATAGAGGATTTAAAAAAGTAGAAGTGGATGAATGTTGGATTGAAGGTGCGCAGATGTGAAGGGATAAAAGAGTGAAAAGTGGAGGTATGGTGGGATGGATGTGTATAGGAGTGAATGAAAGAAGGAGTGAAGCGGGATTGAGGCATAGCGTAAATAAGGGAAATGTTGGAGAAGTGAAGTAGAGAAATGGAGGTCTGGATGAATAAAGTAAATGGGGGACAGGAGGAATGCGGGATTGGTGGATCAGAGGTGAAAGGGTGAAAGAGTATAGGACTGAATGAATGGAGGGATAGAGAATTGAGAATCTTGCGGACGTGTAGAGCAAAGGAGGTGTGGATGAATGAAAGTGTGAAAAGTGGAGAAATAAGGTGTGCAGGAGTGAAAGAACGGCAAGAGAAAGAACGGATGGAAAGGTGAAAGGACGCACTCCTGGCACTGAGTTGGCTAATCAGTGGGAGAGGGGGATAAATGAGCGGCTGGAGAGGCAGAGAGAGAGAGAGAGAAAGAGAGAGAGAGAAGAGTTACAAGAAGTAAAGAGGGGGCTGAGGAATCAAGAAAGGGGAGGACTGATGGAATAAATTGAACGGAGTGAATGAACGGTGGATAAGAAGGAGGAGTGGAGGCTAGGAGAAGTGGAGAAGAATAGAATAGAAGACCAAAAGAAGGATGTAGAAGGATGAAGAAGAGGGAAGTTGGAGATGTGGAGGAATGAAGTGAAGGAATGAGGGAGTGAAAAGTGGAGAAATTGAGGAAAGGAAGTGAAACTGGAGAAAGAGTAAATGAATAAAGAAGTAAAGAGGTTGTTGATGGCTGCTTTTTTAAATGATGCTCAAACACGCTGGTCCTCTGTAGCATTAGAGCTGCCGCTTGGTGACGACTTTGGTTTCCACGGCTACAGATTTAGTTCCTGTTGTTGTAACTGTCATTACAGCCGTCGCTGCTTAAAGCTGGGGTTATGGTGGACTTTTGATAGTCACGCTGTGCTCCTGATGGTCAAATTGTGCATAGGGAAAAAAAATGGACTAAAGGCATGGTACACTGAAGGTGACATCGTATAGGTGCACACAGTAGGTGCGAAAATGTCCCATGACTGTAGCTAATAAACTCACAGTTCAGCACGCATGAGCACCATGAGTCAGGTGCAGTTTATGATCGTGTTAGTATAAGAACAACGCAGGTTCATCGCTACTCGCTGGCTGCACTCAGGCTAGCGCTGGGTTTAACGTGTAAAGCCACATAGCGTGTGAATGAGTGCGCCGTCTCTGAGGGACTGCGGAAGCAACAGAAAGAATGAACCGAGCTCGTGGAGTTGAGTGACAGAAACGCTGACGCAGGTCTGCACCGGTGTGATTTGGGCATGGATCAGTCTAATTTTACCACGACCCGCATGCATCAAGCCGGACGGGTTTATGGGCCGGGCCAACGCTTCCAGGACAGCCGTGCATGAAAAATGCATGAAGATGTAAGAAATAAATCCAGTCGGCTCGTGTTAAAGATCTATTTAGTAGACAAAACGCCCTTTTCCTGAAAGCAATCTCCTCTTGAAGCACCTGCACTCAATCTTACTTAACAGGCAGTAGCTCACACTCTGATACAGCGAGCACACTTATCAGCACAGGGACCTATTTTTTTATTTATTTATTTTTTTTTTAGCCAGCCTTCTGTTTAGCAGAAGCCTTAAACAGGCTAATCAGCAGGAAATATGAATAAATTCAGAAACCACACGTCGAAAAGCAACCCCTGACCTTGTTTATTGGGCGTTTGGAGATTCAGAGCTGGTACAATCGCCACCTCACCACCTAATCGCGTTGGAAATTGGGACAGAGCCTCAATTTTGTTGTCAATAAGAGCCGAGCGAGCCTGTCTCTTTTTACATGCGGCTTTTATTTGCACTACAACATGTCTGTCTTCCCCAGACACACTCTATGAACAAAAGCTCTTTTAATGGCGGATGCCAGAGCTGGTTATTAACGTCTGTCTTTATTCTAATCTGGCTTTGATATCGTTGATGGCCCCAGTTTTTTTTTTTTTTTTTCTTTTGTGAAGCCCGAGGGACTGTGTCTCAGCCACATGGAGGAAAAAAAACCGGTCATGTCCCGGCGCTAAATAACAACAGCACCCACTGTGAGATAACGGCTGCAGATTGAGTTATCGAGCGAAGCAGGCTTCAGATATAAACCCCATGCTGAACTGAAAAGACAGAAGGAAGGAGCGAGGGAAATAAAAAAGTGAATATTATTCTATCAGTGCCCTGAACTTCCTGACATCCTGTTGTTGTTGTTGTGTGCGAAGTCGCAGTCGTTCTCCGGCTATGACAAATTAATGGGAAAACCAAGGTAAAGTGTGTTAGGAAGCGTTAGGTGTTTGGCCATGACAGCCATCAGAAAATCCTCCATGCACCTTAGCATCAATTCTACAAGTCGCTAGCAGTGTACCAGAGCGAGGAGCACGGTTCTTCCACTCGGCTGGTGAAATATCTCTAAAATCTCCCACAGTGTTGAAACTTGATGCATTGCATCATCACATACCCTTGAACATTTAGAACCGTTAAGGGTTCTTCAGTTGTTCCTCATGGAAATCCGGATTCAGAAAAGATCCAGAATCATGTTAGGAAGTCAGAACCCTTATTTATCATTCATTATTTATTCATTCTGGTGAGCGATGTGGATCCGGAGCGTATCCCAGAAGCACAAAGTGTATTATTCATTACCCAAAGTAATTATTCATTACCGAACCTGTATTAAGATCTTATGAAACCAATACAACTCTATCCAGTAGATGTTTATGCATGTAACCCTAATATAACTGGAATCATAGGACATGCGAGCACGCCGACAAACTAAGCGTAATGAGTAGCGCATAATGTAGCGACTAATCGCGTCTTTATTGGCGTTAAAAACAGATCTCGCTGCGTTCTATAAAAAACAGAACCTCCTACAGACCTCACGCTATTGTTAGAACGAGAAGTTCACCGAGTCGAAACTCATTCTGTCACCTGCCTGTGTGCAGGAACACAAGCACAACCTACACAATTATTATATTAAAATGTCACCTCGGGTGCTATTTCTAGAGTGGAGCCGCCACAGATTGCAGGTAAGATACATTTTCTTCATATTTTGTCCTGCGTGATAATGGAGGCTGTGATAATGCACTGTGTTCCAGTTAATGGAAACAAAGGAAACGCCGTGGCACTGAGAGATGAGGCCCACTAAAAGCAGTGGGCAAAAAAAATATATATGCAATTACCCGTTCAATTCACACCTGTCAAAAAAAAAAAGAGAGAGAGAGGGAAAAAAAAGAAGAAGAAGGCTGGTTTCCAAAGGAGAACATAATTCCACTGCAAGAGAAATCAGGATGAGGTAATGCCTGAAGGCGAGGGGGGAAAATCACACGGAGAGATTGAAAACAAAAAGAAAACAAGGGTATATAATTATAAAGATGTTGAACAGTAATGTGATTAGGTCTTCATCATGCTGGGGTAGTCGTGGGATATTCTTCTGACAGGAAACATCTGTATAGCACGTCGTTATCTGGAGATACGTTTACACTCCTAAAGTCAATAAGCTCCAGTCAGCGGTTTAGTGTGTGTTTAGCTAACACACATACTGATTAAGTATGATATGCATCGATAACAAACGTGGCATCAGGAATGCATCTGATATCACACGTGTTTACGCGTACTCTTTAAAAATGCTCCGAAGCTGACATCTTAGACAACGTGTTACTATGTGACGTGAGTCTAGTGTACGTTTTCACCATAATGAACACAAAATAACCAGATAAAACATCTTCATCGCTATCGGTGAGTGTAGTCATTGAATTGCAGCCATAAAAGTATTTGCAACTGTGAAGCCGTGGAAGTGAGCATACGCAGGAACAGTCACGGGTAAGAGCACTTCAATTCAGCGAGCACTGAGCACTCCAGCACAGAGGCTTCCATTCGACAGGGTCAGCACTTTGCTCATGAGTCAAGGTGCAATTCCCAGCTCATTTTTAATGACCACGCTCTGCACAGTCAGGTCAGCCGTGCTCTAGCTCTCCATTAAACATTCTGCTTAAGTGCTATAACATGAAACTCAGCACGAGGAGTTTATTGCTAGTAGCGCACAACCAACAGCAACCGACACAAACAGAGCTAAAAAAATATGTAAAAACACATCCTTGCTATCATGGCTGCTGCTATCATATTGCTATCTTTGCACAATTCACAGCTAACTCAGTTGATCAGTCCCCAATGGCTCATCTCAGACTTCACCATACATACTGTGCTAAAATACCAATTAATGATTTTTTTTTTCTCTCTAAAATACTGTTTTGGCGAAACCTCTCTGCAGGGACTGTGTGTAAAGCAGATGGTGGTTTATGGCACGGTTTTTACTGTTCGTCCCGTTGGGTGTCCTGTCGGGTTCTGTACTACGAATGATTACATCTGAGGTAAAAGATTGCAGTTAAAATCTACAAATGTAAGTGAAGTGACTTTAAGTGAAGTGAAGTGAAGTGACTTTGTGGCCAAGTGTGGTGACCTATAGAATTTGTGCTCTGCATTTAACCCATCCAAGTGCACACACACAGTAGTGAACACACACACACCCGTGAACACACACNGTATTGAGGGTGGCAGAGAGCGCTGGTCATTCACTCCCCCACCTACAATCCCTGCCGGACCCGAGCCTCGAACCCACGACCTTCAGGTTCACCTTCGGGTTACAAGTCCGACTCTCAGACCATTAGGCCACGACTGCCCCCAAGTGTGTTGTGCCGCCTCGTGATGTTGCAGCAGTTCGAAAAAAGGCTTTCGGTTGGCTTCACGTGTCTCAGAGGAAGCACCTTCACATTGGTAGCTTTCGTGGGATAGCAAGACCTAACTGGAGGGTGAGAATTCAACAAGACTAAATGAGGGAGAAGGTCAGGTTTAAAAAAACAACAACAACAAAAAACAAAACTTAGTTTTAAAGGCTTAGAGGTTAGGACTACTGATTGGAAGGTTGTGAGTTCAAATCTCAGTACCGCCAAGCTACACTTGCCAAACAGACAGATGTAAATCTGTTAACTGTCCGCCATCTTGGATTGAAAGTGACAGCAGCAGTGTTTTCTTTTTAGATTAAACTGATGTGTTCAAACTTTTTTTTTTTTTTTTGCTCTAGTGGTTGAGATAATAAAGCTTAGTTGTGTTTCACCGCTCTTCTTTAGGCGGGGTTAAAGAAGGAGCTGGTGCCGATGAAGAAAAGTCTCCGTCGGCTTTACGAAGCCAAGCAGGAGCGCGACGACGTCACCGTACACATCAAGGTAACAGCAAAGAGAAGACCAGACCATGTTTACTGAAGCTAGGGTTCGCAGTGAGAGCTGGCTGTGAGCAGAAAGCAAAACAATTAACTGCAATTTGCCTCGTAATTACTGTTTGTCAGAATTTCTAAGGGTGTGTTAGGCAAAATACTGTGATGTAAGGATCGCTTACTCGGTAATTATACACCTTTCTAGGATTTGTTTGTGAAGCCGATGCGTAAGGATTCCTAAACAATTCAAAATGAATCAGCCAAGAAACGCTTTTCAGGTTTGTTCAGAGACCAACAAAAGAGCGAACTCTACTTTACACACAAATTATATATGAAACGCTCCAAAGCCTGACACATCCCAGGAATTTAAGAGCTTTAAACACAACCACTGATTTAGAAAAATCAGCAAATGAACATAAGAATAAAAAAGACAAAATCTCACCGATATGTTTATTGTGATGTGTCTTGTGCACGTGGACAGAACCAAAGGCAGCAGGCGGAGAAACAGATCAGAGAGGAATTTGCTGAGATCAGACAGTTCCTGGACAAACAGGAGCTGGCCAGGATCGCTCTCCTGGCTGAGGAAGAGGAGGAAAAGCTACATCTAATGAAGAAAAACACCGACAACCTCTCGCGGGAAATTCTGACGTTCTCTCACGCTGTCAGAACCGTAGACGACGAAATCGCCAACAGCGACTTTGTGTTCCTGCAGGTGTGGGAGCTTTTCCTCAGAATTTTAACACCTTAGCGATGAACGTTGATCTCTCACTGATACTGAGATGATGACATTTTACACACTATTATTATTATTATTATTATTATTATTATTAGCAGGGCCAAGCACTAAGTGCTTATAACCCACTTATATTCTGTAGGATTCTTCCTTTTTTTTTTTTTTTAAAAACACATTTTCAGTTCTTATATATTTTTATATTTTATATTATTCTTTTCTTATTTTCTGTCCCTTCTTTTATTTGGTGCATTTTCATTATTAGCCTATTTCACTCTTTACTTGAGACTACTTTTCATTTTTTTTCTCTTCACGTTTTAAATGTATAAATGAATGTTTTTATTAGTTTATTTTTTAACTGACTCAACAAGGACAATGCTGATGCTTTACATCTTGTTTTCTTTTTTTCTTTTTCTTTGTAGCACTACAAGAATATAAAAAAGAGGTTAGTGTGTGCATGACTGATCTTCTTCTTCTTCTTCTTCTTCTTCTTCTTTCGGCTTTTCCCTTCAGGGGTCTCCACAGCGAATCATCGCTCTCCA
>CM074951.1:1473650-1486570 GCA_037577455.1 Pangasius macronema
GGCAACAGTTTGGGGAAGAACCACATACGAGTTTGATGGTCAGGTGTCCACATAGTTTTGGCCTCGTAGTGCATCTGTATGCATTTGACCGAATTTTTATCATGCTTTTTATCATTCCCAAACAAACTGAGACTGAGACTGATAGAAAGTCCATGTAAACACATCTAGGTCACTTTTTTTTTAAGAGGTTTTCTCAGCTGCATAATACACTAGTGATGATGCAAATGCTTAAATAGCAGTTTTTTTATTGTGTTCTACATATTTTCCAGGTTACCCCAGATTTTCCATGTTCACGCAGTTGACAAAGCAACAAGCAGCTGTTCTTTTACATTAGCACGTGCAACACAGAGCCATGATTTCAGCATTTAAATCGTAATTCAATTCTATGCAAATGAATACGAGTACGAGGCTGTACAGGGACCAATCCAAGCGGCTGGCTCAGACGATCGCTCGGACCGGTCCTATGCGGTATGCGACCTGATGTTTCTTCAGTTCCCATCTCAGAAGCTTGGAAGGACGTAGCAGAGATCGTTGGTGCCTCTGATGAGTGTACGTAGCTAGTACAATTAGCTTGCTCTGATAAGCTCCTCTTGAATACTTCAAGCTGAGCACGTAACCTGTCAATCAAACATCCAGGTTTCGCACTGATTAGTGCATCATTTATTTGTTATCTAGCAAATCCTCAGATCACGACAGGAAGGAAACGGCGAGCAGCACCTGGAGAACCTGAGTTTGTGTTACTGCGCACACACCAAACATCGCCACGCAGAAATCCGTATCCACCCTCCACCAGCCTATACACTCCAGTCAGGCGTCTCCATGCCCGTAATCACTCTTACTGTCTGGACTTAATTAAAATGTCAGCCCTGCCGTTGCAGTATGCATCCCAGTCCTCGATAAATTAAAAAGAAATTAGGATAGCAGATGTGTCTTTAATGGCTTAATCAGGCCGTTATATTGGGTCCAATAAAGCACAGTCCGGGTGTAATATTGCAAAATATATTTTTGTCATGCAAAATAATGTAAGAAACAATGAAGGAAAATGCCGGTGGGAAGAAATAGCAATTTGTAATGCAGATTAGAGCCCGGCTGTTTTGGGGCATGTTGAGCAAAATGCCTTGGAGTATTAACATCTGCTAAGAAAGGTGTTGAGAGAGAGAGAGAGAGAGAGAGAGAGAGAGAGAGAGAGAGAGAGAGGTGGAATTATCATGGGTTTTAATGCAGGTGGGGAAAAAAAAAGTTTGCTTTTAAGGATTTATTTTTTTCACACTTGCTTGTTTTTGCCACACCAGAGTCTGTTTGGTCATGTGTGAAGCCTGAAGTGTGAAAACTGCTCGCTTGCAGGACCAGGGAGCGAATAACGCGACTTCAAATCAATTGAATTTCACTTGTAAAGAGCTTTTAACATTGTCACAATGCAGTTTTACAGAAATCTGATTTAGATTTAGATCCCTAATGAACAACTCGGAGATGAAGAACTCCCTGGAGGCAACATGAGAAGACTCAAAATGGAGCCTGGGCTCTTCTGATTGGTTCTTCTTATAGCAGAAATGATGTATACATGGCTCAGAAGGAATTTCTTGGCATGAAAATATATTTGAGAAGCTGCTGCTGCTGCGACAACCAAGCAAACAGACAAAACAATGACCAAAACAAATCCATAAATTAAACCAAATAAGACTAGCTATTCAATTAGCTAATCATTACAAAAGTAATGGCAGCCTATAAAAGGAGGAGGAGTTAGTGCGAGTCTACGTGAGCCGATTCGCTGCGGTGGCTGAGCTGCATTACTGGAAGATTTAGCACATGTCGCACTCAGGAGGCGCTCTTTCACCATTCAGTCACCACTTTCAGCTCTCTCAGCCTTTCATGGAATTGCGGCCGTACGAAGAAAATCAGGAACGTCTGTACGGCTGAAAATAATTACGCAAAACGTTGCTAAACGCTTGAAAAATAGGGCACAGTGTTGGAAATGCAGTGNTGTACTCTGCATGACCAACAAAGAACAAAGAACATTGCTAGCACATAACCCACCCTGTAAAGGGAGCATCAATACACACACAGAATAACAGCTATTTCCCTTACCACAGTAGTGCTTTCCTCCTCCTCCTCCCACCTGGTGTGTGTGTGTGTGTGTGTGTGTGTGTGTGTGTGTGATTGCACTGGGGTTGAATTAGGAAGACGAGATTTGAATAGAAGCACTCCAGTGAGGAGGACAGAAGAGCACTCAACTCTGACTATATTAGGACACAAATGCGGGGACGAGTGCGAGGCTCAGATCGAGAAAGATGAAGAAGAAGGAAAAAAAAAACTAATTTGAAACCTAATTTTATTACCCTCACGGCAGCGATGATGTTTTTTTCTTCTTCTTCTTTCTGTTAACTGCATTTCCTCTGAGCTATGTGCTAGTTTGAATTTTTCATGCGCGTTTGGTCTCGGGTACTCTCCGGCTGGACCACAGACGTGAAACATGACAGGAAACGCGAGTTCTCGGCTCTGCGTTTCGTTAGTGGGTGCTGGCATTTGAGAGCGGCCATTTAAACATGTTGAGATGACGTGCCTGACACTCGGCAGTAATTCCATCTCACGCGTGCCCTTTGGGAAGAAAATGTCACCATGCTACCATGGCTTTGCAAGGAGCATGAGAAACAGAGCTACACAAGATGGAGGACAATCTCGGGCTCGTTTATGTCATATTTACAAACTGGCTGGAAATTAGCAGACAGGGCTAATAAAAGTCTTGCAAACACATTACTAAAGGAAATCTCAATAAATATGCTTACATTAAAATATTGATGATGTTTCTGGTGATAATTTGTTGGTTAGCGTTGCATTTCAAAAGCCAGTGTACAAGTAATGTTGGTGCAAACTTTGGACCCAGAATGCAATGCAGCTGAGATTCAGTTTGGCTAGTTAGCGATCTACAAGATGAGGATTGTGACGTGGTGTTAGCGTGAAAGCTGAAGCTTTGGAAGCTGATCTATATGTACAGATGAGTAGGTGAGAGAGCTGGACAGGCTAGAGCACTAAAGCGTCGCCGCATCACTGTCTTTAGGTAGAGATGAATCAAGGGCTAAATCCCACTGCACCAGGAGGTATCAGGAGGTAGTTGAACGGCATTGTGGGTAATGTTAACCAAAGTGAAAATAGACTTAAACTTAAAATAAATAAATAAATAAGTGAACTCATAATTTCATTACAAAGTAAATTTGGTGTGTTAATTCTAAAGATTAAAAAGCAACTCGTCCATTCTGTGGTTCTTACCTCCTGCTGTAATTGACTGGTGTACGTTCCTCAGATCCTCACAACGCTGGTTGAGAAGTACTCCAGCTGATATTGAGTCTAAAGATGAAATTAAAGAAACAAAAACAATTGAATTAGACTTATTAGTAGAGCACGTTATGACGAACCGTGATTGCTGATGGTGGTAGTAGATGAGATGATGACAATAAATCTAATATCGATCAATACCTCGACAACAAAACTATTAGTGCTGAGCAAAGCATTACAACACAAGATTTCATTACTGGATAATGCGAACGATGTGGGACAAATGATTACACACACACACACACACACACACACACACACACACACACACACACACACGCACACTTAAAGACTGATAGACGGCTGCGTTTGTGATTTAGTTGATTTTTTAAAGGCTGCTTTATGCCATGGCTGCTTTGAAAACCAAACAGAGAGAAAAGCTGTAAGACGAAGAAGAAAAACACTAAAGATGTTGTCTGTCCTTTTGTGTAATTTGTATTCCGATTGGACAATGTGTGTGTTTAAGCTATCTATTTTTAGTTTCTCTTCTACGGGTGGGCGATATGACAAAAAAAAATCACATCACGATTCTCAAAGGTTTCTCTTCTAACAAACTGCCCTGACTGAATACAAAATTATGATACTACACGAGCTACTTCCAGTCAGTTTGTAATAAAATTCATAAAAAATATAATTTAAAAAAAAGATATCATGATATCTGTGATATCTCAGAAAGCACGCATGAATCTACAGTCTGGGCTGGAAAGAAATCAGCCCCAGCCTCGATTCTTTACCTCTGATTGCTACAAAGCGCTGACACTGGAGACTCCTTCCATTAAATGTTACATAAACATCTCCTTCACCATATCAACAATCACACACTTTATGAGAAGTGTGCACCGTACAAGTCCCTGTGAATGAGCTGTTACTATAGAAACGATAGCGTATTATAATGAGGTATAATAATCTGATGCGGCTGCCAGAAATGAAACCTTACACCGATGATTTTTGCTGAATGCTTTTGAAGGAGATCGATTTTAGCCGCGCAGGCCCATTTACACCAGCTGCCCCTGGACATAATGAACACAGATTGTTGAATTGCTGAAACACTGAAAAGAAAATGGATGAACAAACACACGGCAGACTCGAGAACCCGTACCATATGCAGAGTCTGCCTAATGACTGTTTTTTTTTTGGGTCTGCTCTCTGCCATTGCTTCATTAAGCCCTTATATCTCACAGCACTGTAACTGAGCTCCAGAGCGTATAGATCCGAGTGGAGTGGAGTGGAGTGGGTGGCAACGTCACTTTCGGTGTAATTGGCTCCAAACAAGCAAAGCGCTACACTTTGCAAAAGACACACTCGCGCCTGAGAAGTGTATATAAGCATTCTCTTTCTCTGTGGGTTTCTCTTCTCTTTCTCACTCCCCTGGTGGAAACTGCCTAATTTTCTCTCCAACTCATAAATCTTTTGGTGATGAGGCCAGGTGGGCTGCTTATGTTTTTTTCTTTCTTTTCATTTTTTAAAAAAATTTGTTTGTTTGCACATCAAAAACAAAGGAAGCATTTGAGGCCGGAATGAAACGAAATGGAGAAGAAGAACAATTCCCGTCGCCGAGATCCGTTTCAATCAGCGAATCCGCTTGGATAAAAATGGGTTGACGTGGCTGTCGCTGAACCACAGATCCACAGAATCCATCAAAACCTTCAGATTATGAAGATTAAAGTGAATGGCAATGAGGAAGGCGTTCAATTGCGTAACCCTACTCAGTATGGGGGATTGATAGCTCCCCGTGGTGCAGGCATTTACATATCAAGCTGGTGAGGGAGATGGACTTCAGTAATGTCAGAACAAGGCTGAAGAAAGAAAAAGAAAGAAGGATGAAGATGCCAAGGCGAGGTTTTCGTAGTTCTCAACACCTCTCATCTCTGAAATATCCACCATCTTCTCAGTGCACTTGCAGTTTCTATAAGATAAATAAGCGGTTTTCAGAGGCTGTGCCAATTAAATGAAAGAAATGTAGGATGGTTAGAGGGATACAGTCAGAGAGAGAGAGAGAGAGAGAGAGAGAGAGAGAGAGAGAGAGAGAGAGAGAGAAGTCACCTGTGGGCGTGGCCTGTCCAGCATTTTTTAAAATTCTGATGAGAAACAGCAGTGACAGTAATATCTAAACGCAAATGATGTACTAATCCATGTGAAAAGTGTTTTATTTACTTCATGTGCTCAGATTCATGCTAGTTTCATTGCCAGATAAATTAGCAAAGCAGGCTAACTGCACTAGCTAAGTACTCTTACAGTGAGTCTCCAGTGATCTCTTCTACTAGCTTCCAAGCTTAATTTTTCTTCGTAATGTTTCTACATAGGGACTTGGGCTGTGGATAGTGCCCTGAAGAAACATCAGACCAGACTTCTGGCTTTTAGGGACAGAACTGTATTTCTATTTCTCTTTGTTTTGCTAGGCTAAGTAGATCACTCAGGTGCTAATACATTTTGATATTGTGTATTAGCGTGGTCAGCTTCGGATACACCTTATTATCGTATTCTCCTGATCTGCACATGTATTGTTTGAAGCACATTCTGGACCACGGGTTAATTAGAGCACAACCCTTAATGATGATCCCGACAGGATTGGACACCCAACCGGAGACGCCATCGCCCCCATCGCCCCCAGCGCCTGGCGTCCAGTCACCACTAACTCAAAATAGCACTGCCACACCGCATGTGTGTCCCGCAGCAGGAGAAAGCATTTGGAGAACAATAGCTCCCGGTGAACATTAAATACTGGAGCGGTTCGATAGAGAAACAGCAGTGCCCTTTGACTGAAGCCATTATCTAAAGGAGAAAAAGCTCTCAGAGGAGGAAACCTGATAAAAGACACTTCATAACCCAACCTACACCAAAAAAAAAAAAACATAGACAGACTGAATATGTACAAAGATTGTATCTGTGAAGAGTCATAGTGAGCTGCTATTCATCATTTAGTTATCTTACAGCAGGAAGGAAGCAGCAAGCAAAATTCAAGAGACACAAGAGCATAAAGCGTTCATCTAGCTTCAGGAAGAGCTTCAGGATCCAGAGCCTATCCAAGGAACACTGGGTGTGAAGTATACACCCTGGATCACAAAGCATCTCGCACACACACACACATTTACACCAAGGGGTAATGCAGAGTTTCTAATCCACCTATCAGCAGGTTTTGGGAGAAAACCTTAGAAACCAAATGAAACCCACTAGGAAATGTGGAGAAGCATTTCTATCCTGATGGGCGTGGTCTCTTCCCCCATTCCCAGGGCATGAAGGCTCACGGAATGATTCCATGAGGATAAAAGTGATGCAATCGTCTTGACACTCTAACTGAACACTTATGGGAAATTTTGGAGTGACGTGTTAGACAGCAGTGTCCACCACCATCGTCAAAACATCAACCCGAGGGAAAATCTTCTGGAAAATTTGTGTTTTTCACTACAGTACGGTTCCAGAGATTTGTCGAATCGATCGCTCTTAATGTTAAATCATTCAAAGACATTCTATACAATTGAACGCCTCCAACATTATGGCAACAGTTTGGGGAAGAACCACATACGGGTCTGATGGTCAGTTGTCTACAAACATTTGGCCATATATATATGATATCTCCATCTCCATGTCCAAACTGTACCTTCATGTAATGTTGTTCCAACTTTATAGCATCCAGTAAACCCACTGTCCAATGTAAAGGCTGTTTGGCATAACCTAGCATTAGGTAGCATCTCTATTGTGATTAGATTAAAGCACCTGGGAGCCACCAGTCATTTGCTTACTCAATTTCAGAGCTGAAAAAGCTTAAACACATCCATAGAGATCTAGGAGATGGCTGTATCTGATTAGCAGAAGTGTTAGCAGCTATTGTGTCTAGTTTTGTGTTCCAACATAATACCTCTGTGGCTCTGAGAGTGACACAAGACACAAGACCGCAATGCCAGGAAGGAAATGAACCAAGAGAGTGAACTGCAAATGAGCTGGACGTCTGGAAAGTTAATTAGCGACATTAATGCTAGCACATGGTTTGTAAGGAGGAGGATTTTTCAGACACCAATATTATTTATGTTTGCTTTTATATAAGAAATTCCTGCTGTATGTTCGAGCGCAAAAGTTTGTATAGTCTATTGACTGACACTATTGATATCGTTTTGTTTTTCTTTCCACAACTTTACCATTTATTTTATTACGTGTGATAATGAAGGAACATGGCAGAAAACTAAGACTATGTGCCTGATTTACTAAATGTAAAAAATAACACGTTCGAACACGTTTATGGACGTTTCTTCACTGTCGACTCCTGACACATATATTCTACAGAACAGGTTAAAACTCTTTTGTTTGAGCAATGTGGCTGGATTTCAGTCGATTTTATCTGGAAAAAAGACTGATTTGTAACCTTGTCTCTAACCCTAACCTTTGTGTCTATTTCATGAAAATTGTTCCAAATTACTGTTTAAAGGCAACGTCTATGAGTTTGATGAAGGATACGTGCTTGTACAGAGAGTCTCAAAACCACCATCACAAGGAGCTGAAATATATATATATAGGTTGTGACAGAAAAAGAACAAACTCCCTGAATGGAGCAACTTGAGGGATTTGAAAAGGAGAAATCCAATATACCTGCTAGGCCAATACGGCCATAAAACTCCACCGGTGAGAGGAGGAAAATGGCAGCGGCTGGCGGGACCGGATGATTCAGAGTGTCACTGAGAGCTGTTGTGTTGAGGGTTGTAGATAAAGTGTAATGTTCTCTATAATGTGCTGAGTCTTTTTGCAGCACACAATACAGCTGAATTGGGACCACCTACTTTTCCGGCAGCCTTGATTCAGGAATGTATTTCATCATATTCATGGAAATTTCAGAAATAAATACGAACCAAACCAGACAAAGCTGCGAGGTGACTCGGGACCTTTTCTTCAAAGCAGTAAAAAGTTACAAGACTGTGTACTTTATGTCTCTTATAAAGGAACGAACTGCCGATCTCACAGCTTATCACTTAAACTAGCAGTTATCAAACCACTGATTTATAAAAAACAAACCTGACCTTGATAGTGGAGTGATGAAGCGGAGATTATTTTCCTAATCTTTGCTTTACACCCTGTCAAAGCGGCCGCTATAGAAAATGGATCACTAATCTGAATTGAAAAATTCAGCAGCACTGTAGTATAAAGGCAAATATCAAACATCATCTTTATCTCCAAGATCCTAGAAAATGGGTTTAGTTCAGCAGGTACACTCATACTTGAACTTTTGAATATTTTCAGGCAGGATTCAGGCCTCATCACAGTATTGAGACGGCGCTGGTTAAAGTGGTAAATGACCGAATCCTGGCGTCTGATCAGGGTTTTGTCTCCTTGCTTGGGTTGCTAGATCTCATTGCGTTTTTGACCAGTGTTGTTGTGTTGAGGTGTTGAGGAGAATGGCTGCATTCTGGCTCAGGTCTCTATCTAACTGATGATTATCAGTTTGTAAATATTAATGATGGCTTCTCATTGTTTCCCCTGTATACGCTTGACATGTGTGAAGGACATTAGACACTGGTAACGATGCTGAGTAACTTCTTCCTACTCAATTCTGACCAGACAGAAGTACTTCTCCTAGGACCACAGATACTAGAAGTAAACTTTTTGATTGTGTATTAACTTCTGATTGCCTTTCAGTTACATCATGTGCAGCAGTGTGATTCTTTTGTTGCTGGGGCTCCTCTTGCCCTCTGGCCATGCCTGATTCATCTGATGCTCTACTTTGGCTTAGAGCTTTTTGTACTTATGACTCACCTTCTGCTGCTGTGGCTGGTCTCACATGGACACCCTAAATATTTACAGTTCCCAAATTCTTGTCAAATACTGTCATTACGATTCTGTGCCTGTATACTGTAATGATTTATAATCTGGTGTCACTCAGGAGAGGATGGATTCCCTTTTGCGTCTTGTCATCGCAGAGTCTTTCCTCGTCACGGTTGGCTCTGGCTTCTTCATTAGGGGTCTAAATCTACATGTAGGTTTCTGTATAGCCGCTACGCTACATGTCATCCGTCTATTAAAACTGTTTTCAGGTTGACGCTGGGGAACTGCACTACTCTAACTCAAGACATATTCTGGTTGGAATTTTTTTCCAGCATAGATAAATACTAAAATCCCCGTATTTTACAGTGATTAATGATTAAATATCAGCGAGTGTGTTATTAGCCATGTGTATGTTTGCACACTGTGTTAGTCCACAGAACAAAGCACTTATACATTGAGATGTAACACTGAATCTCAGAGGAGAACTAGATCCTGCCGGCACACTTCATTAGCTACTTTATTTATTCCTCCGTGTATACATGCGTGTGCGCATTTACGTTTTCATTTGTTCACTTGACATTCATTTTTATCCAACATAATTCCCAAGCATTGCAGAATCCAATCCTCACAATGTGCACGAACTCCCCCATACACCAAATGCAGCTGATTAGCTCAGGCATGTTTAGCGCGTAAAAGAACAAGAAGAAGAAAAGAAAATGCAATTTCATTTTAGTTCGTAGGCCCCAGGGAGGCTCGCTAACAATCCTGAGATTTGAATGTACAACTTAAGAACTTTAACAAAAGCCCTGTGTTTATCAATTCATTACTGTGTACAGTTAGCATTGTGTGTGTGTATGTGCGTTGCTAAATCTACAGTCCGGTAAATCCTGATGGACAACGACTGGCCGTGAGCTAACGCTGGAGCATGTGCTGTAGTCTGTAAATAAAATCAGTGCACTGAAGATAGAAGTCTCGTCTGTTTTTCTCTCTGGACTTTTCTCTGTTTAACAGCTGCTCAGTTATTTCAGCTGCAGGCTGGGACTCGACACCACAGATACACGCTGTAGAATAAAACATCTGCCATTTATAATCTATTCATCAGCTGTGTCACGGTTATGTACATTTTAATAATATCGAGCTCAAAATTCACAGGAATTTATGCAGCTGTTGATTAAATCCGGTTCTAAAAAGTCGTAATGACGAGAGCGCAGGATTGCAAGTCATTCGGTTATTAAGAGTTTAGGTTTCGGTTTAGAAACAGCGGAAACGAAATATTTTAGTTAAAAAAAAAGTAACAATGATGATTCGATCATAACTTTTACTTTAGCTGCGAGACCGTGCTGTTTACCCTGACCCTGCTTCCCGAGCCCTGCTTCCCGACCCCGCTTCCCGACCCCTGCTTCCCGACCCCGCTTCCCGACCGAACATTATTCTAATGCTTACGAATCAGTTTAAAAGTCGGTGAAGCTCTGCCACATCCTGCACTTCCTGACACGTCCTCATGTTTGAGTGCAGCTGACTCGATGATGGACGTGTTAAGGGCATCTTTGCTCTCTGCATAAGGAGGAAGGGAAGGAAGAACGCTCTCTTTCCTCTCGGCGAGATCACATTTGCATCCTTCGCACTTTGACACAAAAGCACTCCCGATTCAGATCGATAGTGGGCTGGATCTGGAGCGGCTCTGCTGAATCTTCTCTCCTCACCTCTCAGAGAGAGTGTCGTTACATCGACGTCTGCAGTTCCGCAATAACAGAGTGATTCACGGCTTTTAGTTAAGACCTGAAGATGTCCATCTCGAGAACGGGCAAGAGCACAAGTGCTTTCCTGTTGCTCTGTGATTTTAAACAGTGTTGAGGTGATGCTGAGGCGTGTGGGTGAGATCTGACTGACGCAACTGCTGCTCTCTAGTGGAAAATAAATAAATAAATAAAAATGAAGGGGTTTAGCCAAGTGTGGGCCTGACAGTGTAATATATCATATGTAGGACAAAAGTCCAAGGACAGCTTGCAAGCTGGCAGGAAATATAAGATTTTTTTTTTTCAATTTTGCTAAGAATTAGTCTGTTTCCTGCTAATATAGGAAACTAATCAACAATGGGGTGATGTGAAGAAGCAGAGTTACTATTCTATAACAAGCTAGCTCTTTTTATCGCTAACCGTCATTCCCTCACTCTTTTCTCTCTGTCTGTTACCGAGAAACCACAAAGCGTAAACTCCTCTGTCCTGAAGATGTCGGAAAACACTGACACTGGAGACTCCTTCCATCAATGTTACATAAACATCTCCTTATGGTGAAGAAAAGTTCACCATATCAACGGTTAGATGATTTTGTTTGTAAGTGAGGACAGGAACCAACTTGTCTCGTGGATGTTCCGCAATATTAAATGTAGCTATAAACAGATAAAAAATATGATGTGTCGCTGTTTACTTATTACAAAATTGCCAGTGTTGCCTGTTATACTACAGATAGATAGATAGATAGATAGATAGATAGATAGATAGATAGATAGATAGATAGATAGATCTAAATCGCTGTGGTATAAAAGAACAGCATGCCATGGACTGTTTTATTCCTTACTTATGATACAGTTTTTGGGACAATCTTAAATTAGACCGTTTTAATATTTCAAAATAGAGGATTAATCCTTCTCGTTCAAATCAAGCCCTGTTTATCATCATCATCATCATCATCATCATCGTCGTCCTCTTCTGAAACTGATATTGAAGTTAGCTCGCAGTTATCATACGGCGAGTTTATCATTTTGTTCCACTTCTCGTCCGGGAAGGCAGCTTCGAGCAGGACAATCAGAACGGACACTGATCGCTTGGGTGTGAGGATACATAATTCCTCAGCACTTTTCCATTCCCACGATCTGATAACGGTGGAGGAATGGGGGAATGCCGGAATCCCTAATGGGAGCAGTTTTATCTGAGGGCGAGCAGAAACGAGCTGGCAGATGCTAATGATGATTTAGGCCACACTCTCCTCCGACCACACCACACACCGCCGAGCTTAATGGGGTGAAACGCTTACTTTTGTTACAAAAGCAAATTATAGTGGCTGGCAATCAATAGGGTTAGTGAGTGAAACCCAGTGGCCCTTTGACTCGCTCTTCGTAACTCGAGTGAAGGAATGCATCGATCTGCCCTGCTCACCGAGCATTTTCCTCCTCATTGATTTCAATGCAAAATGTATTTAATTGAAACTGGAAAAGGGCACGGCACGTTGTCCTCATTCTAATGTGACAAGCTTCCTCGGAGAGGGATCTGGCATTCTAATAAACTGGATTTAGACCTTTTGATTTGCATCCGTGGCCGCGTGTAACATGTCAATTAGGGTTTGTCGAGCACGGACCTCGGTGACGGAGTGCCTGAAATTTACTCAGTGAAGATTTGTAGGGAAAATATTAACATCTGTCATGTTGCTTTGTGAAAAAATGGAGCTGGGATGTGACGGGAAAAAAAAAGAATCGTGTTGTTAAACACGGAAACAAAAATGATATTCTATATAGCTTTAACACATTTTGACATGTAGCACTTTTTGTTACTCTACAAAAACGTACGAAAAAAAAAAACTGGCTAACGTGATTTTCTGTAGAATATATTATTGAATATTAGTGAATTCTGTGAATGTGGACAACTTTTGGACGCTCTATGCTAAATTATTTCCGTTAGCATTTCCGTATGTTGGTCTGGGACACCTTAATAGTAGTCCTAATCTACAAACTAGCAAACACATAACTTATTACACAAACTAGCATAATCTAGACTCATGGTAAACAGGTTACTCCACAGATTAGCATTTACACAAACTAGCATTTACACCAATAAGAGGTGAAGAAG
>CM074951.1:1495864-1527419 GCA_037577455.1 Pangasius macronema
TAGTTTGTAGATTAATATGTTTACTACAAAGCTAGTTTGTGTCAATGCTAGTTAGTAGTCTTGCCTGTTTATTCTAACGCTAGTTTGATTTAAATTAGCCTGTTTTCTATTTAGCTTATCTGTTGTAAATATCTGTTTTTTTTTCCTCAGGGTGTATCATTATTTTAATTCATCCTCTTCTTCAGCTGTACGGAGCATCTACATGAGCACCTTGTTGTCATTTTTCTAATTAATCAGTCTCTGCTGTTGTTCCTGAGAAGGCTTGCTGTTTGCAAATGAGGCGATCTGGTGTACAAACACAAAAGTTTGTCTCTTTTTAGACAGATAGATATAAAGCTTTACATCTTGCCTGAGGTGTGTGTGAAATGAGCTGTCAAACGTCCTCGCCGGTGTTTACTTTCACGTTCCTCAATTTCTGCCGTGCAAACCTAATGTGTTCTGTAATATTTATCCTGAGGGGAAAATGAGAAAATACGGCCAAAAGCCATTGCACTCCAACATAAATCAGCTTATCAAGTGACAGGCGCTAATTAATCTCACACTCATGGCTCCGGTTTTTCTGTGGACACAACTATATAGTTAAAGCAGAACGTGTGGGTGTGTGAGCGTGTGTGTGTGTGTGTGTGTGTGTGTGTGAGAGAGAGAGAGAGAGAGAGAAAAGACCATCTATTATTTAATATAATTCTAGCGTGTGTAAACACTTGTTCACAGATTAGCCTGTCAATGATGTTAGTTTTGGTAAAAGCTAGTTTGTGTAAAGGCTAGCTCGATCGAATCGGACAAATGATAGAAATGACCTTTGTCCGATTAGGTGTTTGATCGTGACTGTGTTTGATAATAATAATGTTGGCTTTAAATTGTAACACGTGACAGAGAAAGTCAAGGGTGCCAATACTTTAAATTGAGTGAAAATAGAGATATTTGTGTTAGATGTTAGATGATGTATATTTATTTATTTTATGCACTTTAATGACAGACTCCATGACAACGTGGTCAGAGAACATCACCTCGCTAGCACTCCTCCATCCTACTGACTCTCTCTCTCTCTCTCTCTCTCTCTCTCTCACACACACACACACACACACACACACTGTTCCTCTCTTTCTGTCTCTCTTTGTCTCTTCATCTCTGTCTCTCTCTCTGTTTTTCTCTCCCTCTTTGTTTCTATCTATCTATCTATCTATCTATCTATCTATCTATCTATCTATATCTGTGTCTCTCTCACTCACACACACACAGTTTCTCTCTGTCTGTCTCTCTTTGTTTCTTCATCTCTGTCTCTCTCTCTCTGTTTTTCTCTCCCTCTTTGTTTCTATCTATCTATCTATATCTGTGTCTCTCTCACTCTCTTGTTATTTCTCTCTCTCTCTCTCTCTCTCTCTCTCTCTCTCTCTCTCAAAAGCACACACACACACACACACACAGTTTCTCTCTGTCTGTCTCTCTTTGTTTTTCTCTCCCTCTTTGTTTCTATCTATCTATATTTGTGTCTCTCTCACTGTCTCTTGTTATTTCTGTATCTCTCTCTCTCTCACACACACACACACACACACACACACACACACACACAAGCTTTGTCATTATTGTTTGGGAACTGGATGGTCTACCTTGGAGAAGAGGTGGCTTCAAGTATTCAGGAGTCTTTTTGGGAGAAGAGCTATACACTGAAAAATCGGGAGGGGAGTCTTGAAAAATAAATAGCAAAATGGTCGTATGTATACGGGACTGGTTTAATCTTTTACTGCCATCATGCCTGTGCCACAAACTGGCTTGTTTGGACTCTCCTCTAAGTTTCTTCTTGTACTTGCCAGAAGAAGAGGCTGGACAAGAACAAGAGCTCATTCATTTGCAAAGTAGGACAGCAGCTTCTCATCTGCAGTTTGTACAAAGGCTTCTCTAAGGACCTACTGCAGAACTGTTGAAGGACTGAGTCTTAATAAGTCACTTTTTTTTAATGGATCCCTTCCAGTCTTCTGCAGAAATCTGTTTAAGGTGTGGAGTCTGTTCAGATAGAGATTCCATCTACTGATTACTGAAGGAACCTCCAGCACATGGAGCTCGACTGGATTTAACATCTAGTCACTGTAACGTTCCTGGACTCAGAAGTATACTACTTTTGAATTCCAAAACTATTCCTTTTGCCGTCGACTGAACTTGGCAGCACCAAACTTTACAGAAGCGGGAATCCACATCAGTGCACCTGGGAATCAGATCAGCTGGCTAGTCGCACAACTTTTTGAAAGGTGGAAGTCTGTTCTTACAGCTGGTGAGTCACAGATGGTGAAAGATCTCCAAACCCGGAGATTCGCAGGAGAAAAATCTCCAGACTCTGATGAGTCCGTTCCTGTCCTGCGTTTGTCACCCAAACTAGATGAGGCTAAAGGTGTATTTTCTGCAAAATCTTGTGTCTTGGATTTTTCCTCAAGGACAAGCAAAGCTCTTTACAAAGGTTGCGTAAAAGTTTTTAACAAAAAGCAAAAGTAGACAAAAGAACTGATTGAGCCTGGCGCTCTGTACTTGTGATGAGTGACGCGGTTAAACCAGAGTGGAGGCCTTGTGTACGCCAGCATTGTCAGAAAAGACAGGTGATGTTCAGCGGAGAATTATTCACTGCATCACTGCTTTTCTTTCCATTTTAAATCCTGATGTAAACCCTGAATGTCCTTTTTGTACTGAGAGAGAGAGAGAGAGAGAGAGAGAGAGAGAGAGAGAGAGAGAGTGACCCTGGGTAGAAATTTCAAAACTCTCTAGAAAGAGTGACAAACTTACTTTTGAACCTAGAAACCGAAATCTATAATCCGGACAAACAAAATTAGCTATTTACGTTAGCATAAGAAATAAAATAGAACAAAAATCTGGACAAAAACGCTCAGCTGTTATTTATAAATTGGGTGAAATCTAAAATTGTAATTAAGACTTTATTTTTATAAATCAACAGGCAACCTTGTAACCTTTGAATTAATGTTGTGTAGCAAAAACGCTCCATGTGGCGAAGCTGAAAGAGTCGTTTTTCTCTCAGTTCGTTTCTGTATAGATTATTTATCTGTTTTATTGAGACTGTAATCTTGTGATTAATGGCATCATTTCTGAATATATTTAATAAAGATCTTTATTCAATTCAATTCTCTCTGTGTGTATCTCTCTCTCTCTCTCTCTCTCTCTCTCTCTGTGTCTTTCTCTCTCTCTCACGTTTCTGTCTGTCTTTCTCTCTTTCTCTTTCTCTCTCTCACTCTGTTTCTCTCACACACGTGTTTCTGTCTGTCTTTCTCTCTCTGTCTCTCTCACACCACTCTTGTTCTCTCTATATATTTCTCTTTTGTCTCTTTATCTCTCTCTCTGTTTCTGTCTATACATGTCTATCTTTTCTGTCTCCCTCTGTTCCCCCCCCCTCTCTCTCTCTCTCTCTCTCACACACACACACACACACACACACACACACATAGTCTTATTCTCTCTATACCCCTCTCTCTCTCTCTCTCTCTCTCTCTCTCTCTCACAAACACAGTCTTGTTCTCTCTATACCTCTCTCTCTCTCTCTCTCTCTGTTTCTCTCTCTCTCACACCACTCTTGTTCTCTCTATATATTTCTTTCTTTTGTCTCTTTATCTCTCTCTCTGTTTCTCTCTATACCTGTCTATCTTTTCTGTCTCCCTTTGTTCTCTCTCTCTCTCTCTCTGTCTTTCTCTCTCTGTCTCTCTCTCTCTCTCATGTCTCTGTCTGTCTTTCTCTCTCTGTCTCTCTCACACCACTCTTGTTCTCTCTATATATTTCTCTCTTTTGTCTCTTTATCTCTCTCTCTATACCTGTCTATCTTTTCTGTCTCCTCCGGTTTCTCTCTCTCTCTCTCTCTCTCTCTCTCTCTCTCTCTCTCTCTCTCCTCAATCAGCCCTTATCTTCTCTCTCTCTTTGCTTTAATGGCATGAAAGCATGGAGTGTGTTATTTATTTATTGATTTTAAGCGCCTATCTGGAGAACTCGAGTGCACTGGTGACAAAACGCCGCCTCGCTCCTCTACACTTTCATTTGGACCTATTAGAGTCCGGATCTGTAGATATTACGGGAAAGCATCACAATGGGCGGAAACTGGAGTGGATTTTTTTCTCAGAAAAAGTATTTTGGTATTTATTTATTTTTCTTATGGCTTATAGAACAATTTTGACTAAAAACACCAGCACTAGAAACTAAAGGAGGCAACGGCATCATTTCATTCCCTTTAACTCGAATGCTGTACATTAAAGTCGGGACGTTAGCCTATTCATACAACCGTAACATTAAAGGTGCAGTTTGTGACGAGAGATGGTCTGGATTGCAATATTGCAAAGCATAATTTTAGTAAGATTGTTTGAAATTCTGTCTGAAAGCCTGCAGTTTACTCTGAAAAGACACAGATTGTAAATCTGTTATGCCTTAGAGAGGCTAAAAATGAGCATGATTTATTAAAGACACAGATTCATTATCTAATAAACTCAGTTTATACTAATGAAAGAGTCAGGCTGAGAGGATGAGAAAACAAACCCAAACACACACACACACACACACACACACACACACACACACACACACACACACACACACACAGTCACTCTGGCCTGCTGACAGTAACTACTCCGAAGCTGCTTCGCTGTTCTGCGTGTTTTAGCACCGCAGCCTCCATTTTCGTCATTTTGACTGAAATGGCTTCAAGCCCAGGGTGAACTGTCAGACGGAGAGCTGCTAAAACACGCCTTCACAATAGCACCAGCAGTGTGTGTGTGTGTGTGTGTGTGTGTGTGTGTGTGTGTGTGGCAGGCTGGATAATTTTTTTGTAATTTTTTTTTCACACACAAAAAAAAAAAGAGGGAACATCAATTCATTGGTGAGTTAAACATGATAATGGCTGTGAAATGATGCTCCACGTGGGTCTCGCTCATCTCACCTGCCTAACTCGTCTCACCTTGTCTCCAGGGACACCGAGTATTTTTACAGTGTTTCAGAACCAAAACAAAAAAGTGTGAATTATTGGCTTTGTTTCAAGTCTCAGGTGTACGGAGGGAGAACATGTGAAACAACTGCACTCTGATATTAACCCGAGCCCCGGAGCTGTGAAGTGACGACTACGGTAAAATAAGATGTTGTAAATTTTTCCCCCTAATTCGGCTAATCCGGTCATCTGGTAACTCCCACCCATCAATCATCTCCAGGAGGATGAAGGCTAATGCGTGCTTCCTCTGAGACATGTGAAGCCAACCCACTACGTTTTCAAACTGCGGCTCATGCTGCATCACAAAGACTGTGACTCTCAGAGGAATTTGCTGTCTGCCCTCTTCCACATACATGAGCTCATGGATGCCCATGATTGGATAGTGTTGCTGTGATTGACAGGGGAGAGAACGTATGCCTCTCCCACTGAAGTTTTCTACCTTGGCTCCTGGAGATAGATGGTTGTGGCATTGCTTTGGGTTTGTGTGAGTCCACATGCAGAGGATTTGAAGCTAGGAACGAGTTGATAGATACAGAATATCTACTAAACCTCAACGCCTATAAACTGACACGTTAAGAGTCACGTGAGAGTGTGGTGTTGGGGAAATGGTGGCTAGTTTTTTTGTTTCTAGTCGACTGTCCAGCGTGGATAGCCCCAGGATAGCCTCAGATGCCTGTTCTTGGCTGGCAGGCGTGGAACCCCATGTGGTCGTCTGCTGCTGTAGCTCATCCACCTCAAGGTTCGAAGTTTAGTGCATTCTGAGATGCTTTTCTGCTCACCACAGGTGTAAAGAATGATTATTTGAGTTACTATTTGAGTTACTTCCTGGCAGCTTGAACCAATCTGGCCATTTTCCTCTGACCTCTCTTATCAACAAGACGCTTCCACCCACAGAAGTAAACTCTAGATACTGCTGTGTGTGAAATTCTCAGGAGATCAGAAGAAATCAGCCCAGCTGGCACCAACTTCCATGCCACGAACAAAGTCCTGATGCTTAATGTGAACATTAACTGAAGTTCTTGACCTGTATCCGCATGATTTTATGCTGCTTTAGATAACTGCAGGAATATGCAGGTGTTCCTATTAAAGTGGACAGTGAGTGTATCCTCGAGCACATCTTCTGTTGTAGCACATCCTCTGTTGTGACCAATCACATGCATTATTTAGCTTGAAGACAGATCCTAGAAAGAGATGTTTTTTGTTGTTTTTTTAAATTTAGTGAAAAAATAGTGAAAACAGAATGTTTATAGATGAATAGACTGAATTATGCATTTATTCTCCGCTTCATCTTCTCAACAGGTCTCATGATGTGAAGCGCTGCTACGAAACAACACACTACAGACTGATGTGTGTGTTCCCATAACATGAAAATCATTAATGCTTGAAAATTAAGGTCAGGTTAGATGCTTATCAGATCTTGAATCCCGTTGCCGTTCAATATCCAAAAAGGACGAATGAGCTGCGTAATCCAAGCGTCTATGGATGTAGTTCGTGAGAGTTCGATTCTAACCATCGTTATAGGATAGAAGTTGAGACTACGTTAGTGATCACACTTACAGATATTTATTTTTATCTTAAAGTGTGCTCGAAACCATCCATGACCCTCAACACGCTGCTCTCCGACACTCCACGGACTTCAACTTTGACTAGTCCTCCAACTTGCTCCTTTATGTCACCATGAATTCTGAAAGCTCTTCCTCCAGGTTGTTCATTCAGGAAATCGACTCGGTTGGAGAAGAAGAAAAAAAGTTGGTTTTCCAGCCTCGGATTACAAACGGAGTCTGTCCCGTTTAAATCTTATTACAGCCCTTTCACACAGGCTCGGGGCGGTATTAAACCTGTCTCCGAGTTTTAAATGGAGGTCCTCTCCTCTTTTTCCTGAGCAAACCTCATCCTTCATGGGGAAAAAAAAAAATGTAAGATGGGTGGAGGGATTGAGAGCATGGGGGCGCTATCCATGCACAAGGAGATGATGAAGAAGAAGTAGAAGAGGAGGGAAATAAAATGCTATTTAGCATATGTATGTGTGTGTGTGTGTGTGTGTGTGTNGAGAAGTGGAGTGTTGTGTACAATGCACCATCAAAGAGCATCTTCAAACAGCACAGCTCAGCTGGAGCAGGGGCAATTTGATCACTTTAGAGCTCAGCAGCCCACTCAGCGCTCGCGTCTCGTAACGCCCCGTCAACAATGATTAGCCGTCTTTGGTATCTGAGTAAGAAGGGGGGTCTCGGTCTTTATACAAGTGAAGCAGCTGCCTTTTGACAATAAATGGCATTTCAGAAACAGACGGAGCAGCGGTATTACTCATCCTCCTATTTTCTTGCTCGCTGCATTATTTTGGAGACGACGCTGCCATGACTACCAACTACCCTCGACAGCCCCACCACCTCATCACCATGCCTTCCAGTTGAGAGGTGTAATCTGTAGCCACCTAACGCTAGCAGGCATATAGCATGTGTCTCGTGTGTGTGTCCACACAAAATCCGGCCAGGAAAAGGACGAACGCCATATGGACCACCAAAAAAAACATTTCCACAGCCAAAACATCTGGAGCCAGAGAGCACGGACACACACGGCCTCACATCCAGAGAGCGCCACTGGCCAAATGACACAGCTTGCGCTTTGCTTAATTAGCCGGTTCTGCCTAATGACTGAGAAAGAGACTCTCGAAGCATGTTAGCGTGGACGTTCGATACAAACGGCCCCATCTAGTTCATCAATCGATGGTACAGATTGGAGTCGATTGATTTGTTCGAGTTAGCCCGTAGTGATACAGTTTCCTTCCGAAATGGACCAATGTACCATTAATTGGAAACTGGACGTATCCTAGTCACTCAGTCACATGTAGCACGGCTCTTGTGATGACTGATACTTTTATCATTTTTGAGTGGTGAGAAAAAAGATGATGAGAATAAGAAGTGGTTGTTCTTTCGGCTGCTCCCGTTAGGGGTCGCCACAGCAGATCATTGGTCCACGTGTTTGATTTGGCACAAGTAAAAAATATTACATACGAGAAAGGGTAAAATAGGTCTGAAGCCTGGCCGTGACTCTCATGTGCGGGTCACCGACCCTTGGTTCCCTGCCCAGGGATTTAAGCCCCAACACCACTAAGCTGCCTCTGTTGGACCCTTGAGCAAGGCTCTTAACCCTCTCTGCTCCAGAGCCGCCATATCATCATGAGCTAAAAATTTCTATGAGAGAAACACTCTCGTGTTGGGTTTCCGGTCCCTAACAGCACCTTTAAGGTACACCAAGAGGGACAACTGAAGAACCTCTGAAGGATCTTTTGAGTGTAGATGGAATTTGGAGTCTCCAAACCACCGGCATGTTTTTGGGAGGATGGAGGAATTCAGAGGAAACTCACGCAGACACGAGGAGAACATGCGAGTCGGTAACACGAGCTCAGGATCGAACCCAGGACCCTGGAGCTGAGAGGCGGCAATGCTACCTGCTAACTCTGTGCCAGAACAATGCAATACAAATGAAATATATCGATAAATTCTTGGATTTTGTTTTACTGGTTAATTTCCTGAGCCTGGCTGAATACAGGCACTAACACTTTATCCTTTATGTCATGAGTGAAAGTGGAAATGTTAGCGTGAGGAAAGATTTACTGTTCAATTACAGTCGCAAGGCAAAATCTCAGCTGCACAGGAGAAACAAAGTGAGACCTCCGGGACAGAGAGAGAGAGAGAGAGAGAGAGAGAGAGAGAGACTTCCTGCTGGATTCACACAATGCTGATAACACTGAGGGGGCGAGCCAACATTCACAAATACAGCACAGAGAACAGGAAGTGCAGCAATCAGTCTGGAGCTCGCTGGCTCTGTATTACACAACGCACAAGTTATTTATGTATACATATATATACACACACACACACACACACACACACACACACACACATATACATATATAGATACACGCACAGATACTCTCACGTCCTGAAGCGTTTTATTCCTATTAAAACACGGCAATTTCAGAACGATTACAATTTTTTTTATTAAGATAATGACAGCTTGTATTTTTTATCCATTTATAGTTACATCTGATGTTGTGTAACATCTGCAAAACAAGTTATTGGCAATTTTATAGCAGCTATAAACGCTCTTCGTCTCCTCACCAGCCTCTCTGTTTATTCAGTCTTGAATTTAATAAGACGCAGCATCAAAGCGGAAACTTTCTGTCCTGAGGATGTTGGAAAACTTACAAAAAATGTACAGCTTCACAAGCTGACACTGGAGACTCCTTCCATAAATGTCTCCTTGCGGAAAACTTAAACACCGTTGAAGTTGAAGCTGTCCTGACTAAAGGGAATTAAAACACAATAAGGCAATATGTATGTTAATGTATTCATGTATATGTTCATGCTGAAATTTCAATTTTCTCTTCCAGCAGCTCGACAGACGCGATGTGTGGTTTGCTCGATGTCCGTGGTGATGAAATACAAACGCCGTCATGCTGTCAAACCTGCGGCTGTAACACCACCTCATTTCCTGAGTAAACTTAGAAACAGGAAATAATTCAGAAATTCAAATACAGGTTGTATTGTCGACACATTCACGTTATATGGTTAGTTAAAGTATAGGGCTTTACGTAGCGGCGAAGTGTCAGCTGCACTGCTGCCTTTCCCACATACGAGGGAGGAAAGAGCCGTTAATAGAGAGAGAAGACCGTTACAAGGGAGGCGAGAAGACGCGAGTTTGTTTTTCCAGTGTAATTTTTTAACAAGTATCGCATCACAATGACGTTTAAAATGCTAACGGGACTTGTGGAGGACTGAGAAAAATAAGAATGCTAACAATGGGATGTGTTTCAGCGACAACATTTCACATTCCCAATAAGTTGAAAACTCAAATCATCAACTCAAATCATTTGAGTCCATTCAGTTAAATGGAATTAAGTCATTGCATGGTTTGCCCAAATGAGCAGCCTGGAAGTCTTCAGCATGGACTGAATGAGCTTGAACAGGACTCACTGAATTCACTGACTCAGTTGATCTGCTGAATGAGAGAGGAGCAAATCTAGGTCATTATCAGCACTGATTCAAACACTAACCTTCTCAAAGAGAGAGGAGCGACTCTCAGTCATGACTGAATGATTCATTGATTCAAACACTAACCTGCTCAAAGAGAGAGGAGCGACTCTCAGTCATGACTGAATGATTCACTGATTCAAACAGTAACCTTCTCAAAGAGAGAGGAGCGACTCTTCGTCATGACAGAATGATTCACTGATTCAAACACTAACCTGCTCAAAGAGAGAGGAGCGACTCTTCGTCATGACTGAATGATTCACTGATTCAAACCTGCTCAAAGAGAGAGGAGCGACTCTCAGTCATGACTGAATGATTCACTGATTCGAACACGAACCTTCTCAAAGAGAGAGGAGCGACTCTTCGTCATGACAGAATGATTCACTGATTCAAACAATAACCTGCTCAAAGAGAGAGGAGCGACTCTCAGTCGTGACTGAATGATTCACTGATTCAAACCTGCTCAAAGAGAGAGGAGCGACTCTTCGTCATGACTGAATGATTCATTGATTCAAACACTAACCTTCTCAGAGAGAGGAGCGACTCTCAGTCAAGACAGAATGATTCACTGATTCAAACACTAACCCAGTGAATGAAAGAGAGTTCATGTCGTGATGTTATTTCCATCAAGCAGTGCATCAGTTTTTGGTGAAGATCTCGTACTGACAGTGAAAGAGGTGAGCGCTCTGTAACATCTCCTCCAGCACGTCCCAAAGACTTTCCCTGAGGTTAAGGTCAGGACTCAGAGGAGCCAATTCATGTGTGAGAATGATTCTTCATGCTCTCTGAACCGTTCTATCACAATTCTAACCCTGATGAATCTCGGCAGTGTCGTCCTGCAACACGGCCATGATACGTCTTTCTACACGGTGATTAAAGAACCAAAAAGCTCCACACTTCATCCTTTAAGATTAAAAGAACTGTTTCCAAACATATAACACGCTAGAAATATTATAATCTCTCTAATAATGGTCCGTTCATACACTCTTATGGATCTGCTTATTAAAATCTAAACAGCGACTTCTTTTAGCCGGGCCGCGTGTTTAGGAATAATTTGTGTTAATTCATGTTTAGACAATTAATACCATATATTAATGTTTAAAAATGTAATTCTTTCTTTCTTTCTGTGACTATAAACCCAGTGTATAGATGTATGGAGACGTGAATAATTGCATGTATTTATTTATCCCGTTTTTATCCTGTACTCATTTAGACTTCACTCGTCTGACGTTTATTCCCTGATGAAGGCGCAGTGTGTGTTCTGAGACTCCCACGGTTCAAACGAGTCGAAACTGACGAAGCCTTTCTTCACACACCGCTGGCTTCCCTCAGGACAGAAATACTGTGTGTGTGTGTGTGTGTGTGTGTGTGTGTGTGTGTGTGCGTGTGTGTGTGTGTGTGTGTGTAGCAGATTGCTTATTTAGAAGTTTGCTCCTCACTTTCACATTCTGTAAAATGGACTCAGTGGCGTGAAGACATCTCATGTCTCGCAGTCCTTCTGTAGAAGAAACGTTTAATCCTTCAGCTCTGAGACATCTACAGTCTCTCACACTGCTCTCTCTCTCTCTCTCTCTCTCTCTCTCTCTCTCTCTCTCTCTCTCTCTCTCTCCCTCCCGGCCGCTTAGCTATGAGCTAAACCTCTCCACGCCTGAGCTGCTTTATGATGGCGCCGTTTTCTTCAGCTCGCTGTGATATACTGCACTTTCTTTTTTTTTATTTACTGTTTTTCTTTCACTATTACATCCTGCTAGTCCTTAATCCTGGAGTATCTTGTCAGTTGTTTTTTTTTCCTCATTTTCTTTCATTTTAGCCAAAAATTATTGGCACCTCCATGGAAATGAGCACAAAAGCAAATATATAACAATTTACAGCATGCAGTTATTGAAATTTGATCTAAAACATACAATAAATGAGCAGCGATTAATGTCGTTTTATATTAACACAATATTTGTTTAAACAGGAAGTGCATTTTTTTGTCTAATTTCTAAACAGGTTAGAGCCAAAATTCTCACAAATTTTCACATTTGATTCTTCTACAGGATTTGTTTATCTCCACATGTGGTTTTGACACATGATTAGTTAGTTTTCACATGATGCAGTTCTTCTACATGATTCATTTATTTTCACACATGATTCTTCCACATAATTGAGTCATTTATTTTCACGTGATTCTTCCACACGATTCATTGAGGTCTATAGAGTCGTTTTTGCCATTTTGCATTCTCTTGAAAGATGCCAGTAATCCTGGAGTTAACGCTGATCCATCGATACATCCTCCACACTCCCTATCCGAATCCTCGCTATGACCGATGCCTAGCGATCTCTAACGTCAGTCCGGCTCCGTTTCCCCCCTCTTCATACGCATGATGCAGTTTATTGGTTCACAACATGTCCGCTGTGATTTGCAGCTTCGCCACGAGCAAGATCTCTAATATCCTCATAAATGTCAGCACGCGCACCGAGTTTGGAACGGTTTTCCTGCGGCACCGAGTCCTGATGAGATGAAGATGACATTTGGCGATGCAGATGGCCTCGCTTAAGTGGGCATTAATGATGAGGCTCATTTGCTTATTGTAGCGTTGTCTAAAACACATTGTCTCAAGGCAAGCCGAGGCACAGCGCACTGATCAATCATAACGCCATTTTAGCTCAACATTAGAAACCGCTTTCCTAGTGGCGGAGTACAGCTCAAAAACACAAGCAATCCACTAACCAATTATCAAATCTGCTTGGTCAGAACGTGTTGATTAATTTTGTAAGACAGCAGCTCTGACCTCACGGCAGAGGCATCAGAAATGATAAACGCAATGATGAATCCATGGGCAAATCGCTGTGGTAGAAGAGCATATAATAAAACATTATGGGATGTGCTGTTATTGGAAAATACTCAACTGGTCCATTCTACCTTCGCCCTGATTAATGATTTAATTATTGCACTGCTTATGTTAATGATGTAATACCGTGCAATATTTGCATCCAACCTACAGAATATTTCTATCAAACTGTATTTATTCTTGAGCAAAATTCACTCTGAGAGTCCAGCATGCTAACAAGCAAGATAAACTTCTGCAGCCTGGCTCGATCACCCGAGGCCATTTTCTTTTTCCGTCCCAGGGCAAAAGCGTGTCTGCGGTGACTGATGGACCAGCCTTGCTTACTTGCACTCAATTCTCCTTGGACGCTGCAGCCACTTTCGCTATAACACTATATTAAAAAGGACATCAAAGACGAATAGTTAACTCGGTAAAAAGGCATCCCATAATCCCCGCAGCTTATCCCGGTGCTCCTGCTCCTGAGCTCGGCCACTTTTTTATGGAAAAAGTCCACCTTTTTTCCATGGATGGCTGTCTTCTCTTCTCGTCTGTGTCGCTTGTATGAAGATGCCAAAAGATATGGCCTTGGGAGCTGACAAGCAGCGGGACGTAATAATAAATAAGTGTCAGAAGCCTTCGTCGGCAGAAAGACACATTATCCGTCAGGGTTTGTGTGGCGCTGATGACAGCTAAGAGGTTTTCCTGGTCCCTCTCTCTCTCTCTCTCTCTCTCTCTGTGTCTCAGTGTAACGGAACATAAGAGACAAGAGCTGGAGCAGGAATTACAGAATATTTCCCCTCTGACTTCCACCAGCCCCTCCGAGTGATCACGCCCCCTCCGAGAGCGACCGTATAGACCGTGTTCTTTGACAGAAGTGTCATGTATTTTGTGATACAGACGATTTTTAGAACTAGGAGTCGAGAACAGGGCGCCTGGAGCGGTGCAGCGAGAGCTAAAAATAATGCTCGTCTGAGGAAAAGGTGATCAGGGCGGCGCAGAGATATATTTTTACTACACCGGGAGTCTGAAGGAGCTTTCACGTCGATATGGTGCTAGTGAGAGCGTCTGTAACCCGTCCAATGTAAAAGATTCGCGGGTTCTCGAGTGGAAAGGAAGTCGCATTCGGAAAGAAAGCATCCGATGTGTCTCAGAACACGGAGACTGGAAGCTGGCAGAGGTATCTGAATAGGAATTAGGCTTATATGAATAATTTACACTTTACAATCTAGGCACGGATAAAAATCTCTTTTTGCGGATTTACCAGTGCTCTGAACTTGCTATTACATTATTAAACATATAGTTTGAAATTATGGGTTATGGTTTTGAGAAAAACAAAAAAATCCCTTTAAACAACCCCTTAAAGAACCCTTTAAAAAGTGCAGATCTTACAGGCCAAAGTTGAAGCATTCCCAGAATTCCCAGGAAAAAAGTAAACACTTCCAAAACTGCATGTTAGAAGAAGATCTAGAACCCAACAGTTCCAATATTTCAGGTTCTACCTCCAGGAAAACCAGATCTACTTGCTAGATGGGTTCTTTATTACAGGAACCCCAAGCAGAACTCCTTTAGTAAGTCAGGATCCATTAATGACCCAGAGGAACCACTCAGGAACCACTGAGGAACCACTGAGGAACCGTTTTCTACTATTGCAAAGTAAAAATAAAAGGATAAAAATTGGCTTTAATCGATCTTGCCGTCTAGTTTAGCAAATGCAAATTTTGATGTCCACCCACCCTACAGCTCGCTGTGTAGGTCTACAATTATTGACTGCTGTGCTGCCAAAGTATTGGCACCCCACTAGCACATCAATCAATGGAAAAGGAGCACCACTGAGCAGATAGGATTCAATTTAAGGCGTAATAAAGTGCAGTGAATGTTTAACAAAGTGTATATTACAGCAACAGTACTCCTGTGGCTGATTCCACAGCATTAAACACAACTCAAATGGACCAAAATTAGGAAATTCTTTAATAAGTTTACAGCAGTGGTTGTATAAGAGGAATAAAACACTCACGAAAGCCTGGGAACATTACAACAGCATCACAGGGAGTGTTTTATTCCTTCAATAGTTTGTTTTTAGAGCAAGACCATCCGTGTGTAGTTTGTCATGACTACACTAAGCTCTATTTCCAAAAGAAAGAAAAAAATAGTGAACACTTTTTCATCTGCTGATGCACAGCACTTCTCCATTCTAACATGCAACAACAAAGAAAATTTCATCTTATTCCTTACATTTGAAGTTGGCCTTCAGAGAGCACCGCTCTTGTTAAATTGCACCAATTTTGGGCTGAGTGCTTGCATTATTAATAACGTCCGACCATTAGTAGCTCCACATCTCCAACAGAGTGGATTCCACATCCAAACACGGCTCCTCCGAGCACAGAGTACACGACTGCGTGCAAGTGGACGTGATTCTATTATTATTATTATTATTATTATTATTATTATTACTATTCAGCCATTTTTCATTTCCCCATCCCCATGCTAATCTGTATCACATATTACACCGTATTACACACTTTCATTACTTTTTTACGGCTTTATGCTTCTGTTAATTCCGACATTAACGCATATTAAAATGACGTTTCTGTGCGGCAGTTCGATTCATATCCTCTCGTTTCATCCATCCCGTATCCCACCCAGGCTTTGCCAAGATAGCCCACTCTGCTGTAGAATTAGCCGCTCTTTTCTTTTCCAATGCAGAACATGAGCTCCAGAAATAATTTGCAGAAATTGGCCAGCCGTTCAGCGGGATCCTGTCATCGCTAGACAAAAGCTCTGGCTCGCTTTCGTGCTGTTCTCTTATCTGCCCGTGTACGATGATCGGGATTAGTCACAATGCTGACTTCACCCCGTCTCCATTAACAGTCACCCACGGCTTTGCCCTATCAATCCGACGTGCTTTGTGTTTCATGAGATGTTGTAACACATTGCAGTGTTGCCAAGATGCGCACACAAATCAGCTAAACTGACGCAGCGTCGAGGATTGTACTGTTTAGAATTTTTTAAACATAAAAACAGNAATGTTTATTAAGTGTCTGTAATACCTGTGTAACCCAATAGTTGCACAAATGATATTATACAGGTGACTATAATAAAATATCGAGGGTCTTTCGACTGTTACGCGATGTAACCGTCTGCAGTTTGGTATTAGCCTTCTCATCTACGAGTGCTACGTCCTGCAGGTCATGAAGTTCATCCAGCTACGTGACGTGTGAAGCCTCCACGCTTCGTTCGTTTTGTCCACAGTCACGTCACATAGATTGTCGTCTTGCAATGACGTATGCTAACACCTTTAGACTTTAAATGTCAAGCTGCTCGTGTGCTGAAGTCGATACACACTTGTATTTACATAAAATACGCTTCTGTAATTCATCTGTTACAGCACATTAAATCTTTATTAGATACTTGGACTACTAGTTTGTTTATATTTTGTTTATATTAAAAAATGCTCTGTAGTAAACCTTACCATTCAGGCCACACCCACTTTGGGTTTAAATGCAGACACAGAGAGCTACAGATACAGATAGTGTATCATTGTGTATCATTGTGTTCGACCCTAATAGGCAGCTCCGTGAAACCCATCTTGCGTCCATGATGACGACGTCCACGTGCTCGGCGGACCAGTAATCTCCATATCAAGCACATTACTTTATGACCTTGTACAGGTCGGGACAGAAAACAGCCGTGAGGATGCTCAGGTTGGGAAATGTGATTGTAAGTCACAGTGATGAGCGTAATGCACGGGTGCGTGTGAATAAATAGCCTTTGGTCCGGGAGCGCGATACGTCTTCATTTCCTGACGTAAATAAGGCGCTGCTTGATGGCTGAAGTGAAACTCATTCTTGTTTTTGCCTTTAAGCCAATATTCATCTGCTTTCATCTGCTCTCTTATTAATATCTGTGTGTCTGTGTGTGTGTGTGTGTGTGCGCTCGCGTGTGTGTGTGTGTGTGTAGGTGGTGTCAAGGACACACTGCATTGCTTAGAGTCTGTGCTGCGTGTCCTAGTTGCCTATACAATGAGCTCCACATAAATGACACACATGAAGGACGACTGGTTTGTTTTTTTATGTCACTCGTAAAGGGATTATTGGGCCAAAAAGATAAAACATGTCACTCACAAAGACCTACAAGGCTAAGGTAGCTACCAATTATTTAAATCCATCGTCACCAGATTAGCACACTGCTTTGCGGAGTTGTTCAAAAAGGAAATAGTTTGGTGTCAGTCTGCTCTAGCGTCAGCCACAGGTAAAGGGGTGTGGCCTAACGTTTGAAGACCAGCCGGTGATCTTCACCTGTCCGGTTTGGGTGAGTCTGTGGCCACTGTAGCATCAGATTGACTGAAAGGAGAGGAACTCGACATGGTCTTCTGCTCACCCACCTCAGGTTTAGACATGTCCTGAGATGCTTTTCTGCTCATCACGGTTGTACTGAGTGCTTATTTGAGTCACTGTAGCCCTTCAGGCAGCTCTAAAGACTCACTGGATGTTTATTTATTGTTGCTATGTTATGATGAAAATCCCAGGAGATCAGCAGTTTCTGAAATACTCAAACTGACCCATCTGACACCAGCAAAGTCTCTGAGATCACATTTTCCCCATTCTGATGTCTGATGTGAACATTAAGTGAAGCTCTTGACCTGCATCCGCATGATTCGAGGCATCGCGCTGTTGATTGGCTGACTGGATAATTGCATGAATGAGCAATAAAGTGGCTGGTGAGTGTGTGTGTGCATTTCATTTTTTAAGCATTTCCCCCGAGGGATAAACGCAGCTAGCACTTTACTGCACCATATTTATCGATCGATTGATTGATTGATTTCTAGGTGCTTCTGGGCAAAGAGGATATTTGGAATTTATTGTGCTTTATTCATGTTATTTGTTCATTTGTGATTTTGGGCCAAGCTATCACTTTTATGTGTTCCAGAGTTTCTGGGTTTTTTTCCCTCTCCTTTTTTCAGCATGCTCCTGTCAAGCAAATCAACACCGACTCACAGAGACAAGATGGAGAACATCTTACCAGATAAGAACAAAATGTGCTGTCACAGTCGCTGTAGCGTGAGGATGAGAGTTCTCGTCTGTTCCCTGGAAGAAGAGACACAGGAAGAAATAAAACTTTTAGAGCCAGAAAGAAAAAGTTAGTTGAGCTGAAAAGCAGCAGCAGAGCAGTACAGGTTTCAGCACATGCTTCTTCACTGGGCGTTAAGGCTTTAAACGAGATCATCGGTGAACATCCGGGCGTTTCCGAAACACAGTGGAAAGAATTAAGGAAGGGTTTTATCGTTCTCTTTCACTACTTTATTACACTCACTCGTGCGGGATATTTTCTCTAGACGTTTAACACGCCCAAGTCTCGTCACAGACCTACAGAACCTCCCAGCATGCATATGTTAATTAAAGACACACCAAAATAGATGAAAATAGCAGCGCCGGCGCTGGTTTTCAGGTCGAAGACCAGCAGACAACCTCGGGAGACGTGCTCCTGTGTTCTTTGGTTACATTTTACAAATTTGCAGGGACGGAGAGGAAGAGAGGTGTGATACTGGAATTCATATTTCAGAACAGTGCTTTGAACAGTTTTGGGGCGTTCTGGTGTCCTAAATGTCAGCAGAACCACAATTATGTCAGTTTTATCGTCTGATTTCAGGAGCAGCACTTGTGTACTGAGAACTACCAGCTTCCTTTTAAAGCACTTCTCTATAAACCTGTTCAAAATCGGATTTCAGATCTTTTATTTCTTTAAATCATCATCATCATCATCATCATCATTATAGTAACAGATCTCAGCTTTTCTTCAGGTTCACAAAGCAAAGGAGAATATAGTCCCGGCCTGTACCATTATTATTTCACCTTATAGGATAAGTCGTTCCCCTAATCAAAGCCACACAATGCGACAAAGCAGCCCAAAAGACATCGACAGGGGGCGGAGCCAACTCTGGAGTGGGGAAGTGGGTGGGGCTTGGGGAAGTAATATAACTGAGAAACATTTATGCAAATGATGATTAAAGAAAAGCAGCATATTTAGGTGATTAAATTCTAAAAAATATGGATAAACTGGAAATAAGGCGAGTGCACATTATTTATAGTTATTTTTTTGATAATTCTGTTTATGTGGCTTAAATGAGCAAAAAAAAATAAATAAGTACTAACATGAGGAGATGTGACTGAGACTACAGAACACCTACAACAGGCTTTCCCTGAATATGCGCTCTAAAAAAATAATAACCAAACATAGATTTGTTACATTTACTGCAGATAACATGTGCAATTATTATTATTATTATTATTATTTAAATCTGGACACATTTTTAATATTTAAGCAAATATTTAGGAAATATACCAAAACGTATATCTGGATTTGATATCTGTTTGTCATGAAGGAAATAAACAGGAGTCACTAGCATTTTATTCCCTTCATACCTGCTGAAACTTCCTTTATAAAGCTGAAGAAAAGCATGTTTTAATCTAAAAATAACACAATTATGGTTTAATTAAAAATCCATTCAAATGATAAATTATTTTATTAAGTAGACTGTGGTCTGTTGCAAGTTTTGTGCTTAGGACTTCCACACCACCAGGGGGCGCCATGATTTTTACACTAGACATGCAAAAAAGCACAGTTTTTAATAGTTTTTAATTATTTGGTGGAACTGTTTATGTATCAGGACGTTTCAGGGCCACCTTGTGATGTGAAAAGAATAGAAACTGCAACTGATGTAACTAAATTAGGTATATAATCTTAAAAAGGTCATGAAATGATGATCATAAAGTGTTTATCTGGTAGAAATTTACAAGGAAAAACAAACAAACAAACAAACAAAAAAACAGAACCCAGAACAAAACTCCAGTAAGACGCTAATGCTAATTAACTGGATTTGTCTGTTTTCTAGCTAGCTAGTATCTCGAGTTAGCTAGTAGCTAGTATCTTGTTTGGTTGTTTTTATTTATTTCATTATTTATTAAACTGTTTTCCCCCTCATCCGTCTCCGGGACCCCGAGAGTGCTAAGTTGTCACATAGCTGTGCCTCAGATGTTCAGAAACACCCCTGTGATGGTCATTAAGTTTAACTGGAATTGCGCTGCATTTTTTTTTATCCAAATGTGTACAAGCACAAGCAAAAAGAAGAGAGAAGGAATTCAAAATGGAGTCCCAGGGTTCTGTTCATGCTCCATTTTTCAAATCGCTATGACACCACATATATCTTTCTGACAGCTACACGTCCGCTCCTGACACGTGGCTTTAATTGTTATTGTTTCTGATTTACAGACACCTGATACTGAGGCAATTAGTCCATCATCTGTCACTGTCAGTTCAGTGAGTAATAGCTGAGCGAATGCTGACATCTTGTTTAAGACGAATTTGTATTTGCCTTAATATTTGATGACATTAAAAAATAAATAAACAAAAACTCTCACTTGGTACTTTATTCAGGTCAGATGTTAAGACTGTGTCTAAGCCTGTGAAAATCAGAAGTACTTTTGGAGATACAGCCGTGATGTTAAAAACACGCTGTACTGTACTGAGCCGTTAGAGTGTAGACTCGAAGATAAAACACGCCTTCGGTTATGACAGCGGCGACGAGAAACAATATGAAGCTGCTGTTTTATGTTCTGCGCGGGGAAAAGCCATGAGCCAGCAGAAAGCCGCCTGACAGCGAAAGTCAAACATCACACGCGCTTTCGGATAAAAAAAAAACTGTGCAGCGTAAAAGAGGCCGTGTTTCCGTTTAGAGGGAAAGGAAGAAAACGAAAGAGAGGGGGAGATTTGAGAGAGAGAGAGAGAGAGAGAGAGAGAGAGAGAGAGACACAGAGAGTGAGAGAGTGAGAGAGACACAGAGAGTGAGAGAGAGTGAGAGAGAGTGAGAGAGAGAGAGAGAGAGAGAGAGAGAGAGAGAGAGAGACGGCAAATATCATTAACAGATAGAACTTTTTTTTTTAATGTTTACCTCTGAATTGTACAGTAAAGAAGGAGGAATCAAGGAAGATTGTCTGTTCTGCCAAGAGAACTGGAGGTATAATGTAAAAAAGTAGTTTTTATTATTACGTTATTATTACGTTACATTTTGCATTTTTTTCGGATTCAGATTCGGATTTTTTTTTTAACTCGGATTCAGAGATCTGCTGCGCGTGACAGCACGTGTATTTGATTTCCTCTCGGATTCTCATTGGCCGTCTTCCTTAGCATTGTTCTTGCTACTCCTCGTAGAGGCACAGACACTACAAGATTCATCGTCGAGAAAGTCAAGCATGCTTGAAAATATTGGCGCCTCAGCACTCACTCACAACTTTAGGCATATTAGTCGCCAAGCACCAAAATTAGCTGGCGAATAAAATCGTTTAGTCCGATTTGCTTGGCTTTATTTTAATAACTTCTCTGAGCAACGTTCCCTGTGTTTAGTGTTCTCGGTTTCCTGGGTTTAGGTTCTGATTGCTGTTACTATGGACACAGCTATAATAAACACCAAGTACCTGCCTCATCCTCCTCCTCCGCTTTACAGTAAACATTTTCAGTTTTAGTTTTCCTCAAAATAAAATAACATAAAATAACATTGGCACTATTGCAGCAGCAGCGAAAAAAATAAATAATTGTACATTTTTTGCAAAAGGTTCTACCTGGAATCTTTTCTGAAAGAGAAACGCTTTATCACAGGCTTGTGTGTGTAGATCCTTTAAGACTCTCTGACATCATTAGATGTTCGTCCATACCTCAGAGCAGAATTTCGCATTATGTCGCATTACGTCACATTACGTCGTATTACGTCGCATTACGGAATGTTAAATAAAACACACACTTGTTGTGTTAGTATACATTTACACACGAGCGGCTGTGACTGAGGGTAGAACCGGCGCTTGGTGTTAATTGCTCTGAGGCGACTGTGTCTCCCTCCGAGAGCCTGACCAATCACACCGGATCTCATTGTGCAGGCAAATGTCACAAATCCCCAGTGGATACACACCGTAATGTGTGTGTGTGTGTGTGTGTGTGTGTGTGTGTGTGTGTGTCTTAACCAAAGCGTGGACTTCTGCTCTCACACAGCTGAATGTAATTCATATCATATTTTCAAGTCAACAAATGAAGATACCTGCTGCACTTATTTATTTCTATATTTTCATGCACAAAAAATAAAATCATCTCATAAAAATGATTTTTTTTAAATCAGCTTCCTGTTTTTAGTGGTCAGAGTTTGTCTAACATTTTATTTATTTTTCTTTAAATTTCATTTCATTTCAAGTCCAGAAATCGAAACAAATAAAGTGTCCTTTCTATTTATTTACCTTCCACTTTATTTATTTTTTTATTTCTCGGCTTAAATTAAAATAATCTACAATACAATAGAAAAATAGAGACAGTGGACGGTAAATAACTAATTATTTTAATGACTTTTCATTTTATTTAAAATAAGAGATGAAAACATAATTAAAGTAGCAGGTAAACATAGAATTAAATAGGTCTGTTTCTTCCTCCTATACTTCTCCCTTTTTTCCTTTCTTTCTTTCTTTCTTTTTTTCATATCTCTATAATAAACACTGACCGCCTTCAGTGATTTCGCTGTTCTCTAGTCGCATATGAAGCTCATTAGGACACATGCGCTGCTCATTAATCTTCATTGTTTATTCATATCCTTCCATTCATCATGAAGTTTGCACACAGATTAGGCCTGGGGGGAAAGGAGCCGTTTATATACCGTCTTTACACCTCTTTAAAAGGTTTTATTATTTTTTTTTCTTGATTACTTTTTCTTACACCGCTCACGCCTCCGTCATCGCCAATCAGAGAGTCAATACGCAATCAGAGCGAGCTGCGGCTCTCACCTCTGCTCGCTCGGGCCGTAAAAATGGCAATGATTTGTGATATTTATGGGCGTAAGAGATGCAGTCTGGTTCTGCAGGGAATGCTGCTGGGGTCTCGGAGGTAAGCTAACGCGGGCATTAGCGTCATGAGCTAGCATCCGGTGCGATGCAGATTTCTGAGCAGAAGCTCTCAGGCAGCTGACATCAAAGCCGAGTTTGTGTGCGCCGTCTGTGCCGGTGTCAGTGACGACGCTTCCGCAGGGCAAAGCGCGACAGCACAGACACGCCGTCGCTAATCCGGTGCTGATCGACTTCATCAAAGCTTCTCGCAGAGCTCTGGCTCGATTAGCATGCAAAGTGTTTACAGAGAATAGAAGCAGGGCTATTTTAGGAAAAGGGGAGAAAGGATAAACGAATGAGGTGATCATAGTAATGATACAGTATTAATGGAGAAATATCATTTAAAATCTGACAGGTGGTAGCTTGCTAAGATCTGATGATCGTACGTAGATTCATAACGATGGCAGTGGAGATGTAACTCACCGTGTTGTGCTCTTATAGGAAAATAATCAATGACTTAACCGCGTGATGAAGCAGAGCTACTGTCACCACCAGGAAGTTACAGATTTTCCAATAACTGCACATCCTGAAGAAGTTTTTCCTTCCTCTAATACAACGGCAATTTATTAAAGAACAATATGTCATACTTTTTATCCATTTACGGTTACAATTAACACTGTGGAGCATCCATAAAACTGACATTACAGCAGCTATAAAGACAAAAATAAAACACAGCTCGAGAAACCGCAAAAAGCATAAACTCCTCTGTAAAAGTTTTTTACAAAGCTCCGACACTGGAGACTCCTTCCATAAACGTTCAATAAACGTCTCCGTACAGAAAGGTCTGTTCGTGTGGAGCGTCCGCTGTACAAATTCCTGCGAATAAGCTGTTGCTATGGAAACGATAACGATTAATAATATAGCTGTGATTTTCCGCTGCACCGCCGTCAGAGCTGCTGTTACAGGAAATGAATCGACGGCGTCTGACCGACGGCGAGAGCCGCGTGAGAGCCACGTGAGAGCCACAGCCGGTCTGAGTGCTGCTTAAATCACAATAAAGGGACATCTGGCTCATTTTAATGTCCTATATTCAATAGTAAAGAACCTGAGCTGAGCTAAAATATGTCATTGTTTCCCAAAGGGGAAAATCTGGAGCTGTTTAGTAAACCCCACCGGCTCATGGATTACAAAAAAACGAGGCCAACTGCTTTCTTTAAAAAAAAAAAAGAAGAAAAAAAAAGAAAGAAAATCTACTTATGGCCATATTTTACTGTTTTTGCTAATCAGTTGCAGACGGCTACATAACATGATAAACCAGAGATCTTTCACAAAGTCATCCTGTTTTCTTTTCATTGCTTGCCACCATTTTGTTGGGGCCATTGGCAGGAAAGTGAAAAGTGAAATGTAAAAGAAACAGGTTTCCCACAATATCGCAAGCAACGAATCACCATGCAAATTATAAAGATGCTCTGAAATGATTAAAAAGCGATATTTCTGGTTAAATGCAGTGACTGATGTCATTTACAGCCCAGGCTTTCGCTAAGCAGCGTAGTCTAGGTGCTGGGAATTTCAAAGGTATTTCTTCACAAGAAAACCGCACAGTATTCGTGCGCAGAGAAACTGTCGCATGTGAGTGAGAGCAGTTCACTTGTGCGAGCACTGAGCACTGAGACACATGTCCTTAAATCCCACTTCCTCACCAGGGTCTACACTCTGCTCTTCCTGCTCAGGAGGTCCGTCCTCATGCTGTAACATCTTAAACATAAAACTCAGCATGACGAGCTCCTCACTAGCAGCACAGACGCTAACATCAAACAACGTTAAACTACAGAAAAGCTAAATAAAACCTTCCCTCGTGCCCCGATTGATTAATACTCAATGACATTTCAGCAAGTGAAAATAACTAGAATATAGTCATTTTTTGCTAATATTTCCCATTATAAGATCACAATAAAGCTTATATACGAAATTACACCTATTTTCTTACTCTATTTGAACATAATTTTGCTTCTTTTAAGAAATAAATGCTAAAAACTAGCAAAATTATCTGCCGATAGACGAAGACTATTTCAAGTTTCATCTTATGACTATAAAATAACTAGAAATAGGTGTAAGATCATTTTTTATTGGGTCTTATAATAGGAGATATTAGATATTAGATTTCCTATATAATGTTCTATATTGAAGATATTTTCACTTTCTATGTCATTTTGTGCTCATACTTATACTTAGTCTAAAAAAAACAGTTATTATTATCATCATCATCGTCAACCAAATTAATAGAAAGGCAAACCCAATTTATTTTCAATGTCACCTTTAATAAGGAAGGACATTAATATAAATAAACGTCCGTTATCGAGAACTCGCGGCGTAATTGAACATGCGAGAGTCCGTGGTGCGGAGCTCGGTGATTTGTGGACGTTGTGTGAAAATAAAGCCGTTCCTGATTATACAACAACACAACAGCAGTGTGTAGCGTACTGCAGTGTAAAGCAGTGCAGGTATTAAACAACACGCCGCACAGTGATGGAGTAATATCATCTCCACCCGCGTTCATCAGGTTTAAACCCCACTCACAGCCAATATCTTCATCTTTTAGGTGTCAGACGTCCGCAGTGATAAAATGGCTGTGCGTTAAAGCTATAATTTGATTTGGTTTAGCTTCGACTTCATTCCCACTGAAGATGAAGAGAACGAGAGCAATGCCACTAAAACAACAGCACCGATGCAGATGAAAGTGGCTGGAGGATCCGTGTGCATTCGTCTGTCCGCTTTGATTTATTTATTTTTATTGCTCTAGTTCCCATTATTCTCTTAAACATGCTAATACGGAACTCGCTGAAGCGGCTAGACAGATGATTTGTAGGTTCGTATTCATTCTTTTGAAAGATGCTTTTAGCTGAAGTGACTGTATACAGGTCGAGTGAATCTCTGGTTTATTTGCTTTAAATATCATTGCTGCTCATTTTAAATAAAGAAATTTTAAGGGAAAAAAAGAAGAATAGTCTGCATTTAATGTTCATTCATATCACATCCTGATCTCCTCGACACAACACTCAGTCCAACGCTCAGTGTATCACTCAGTATAATGGGGGCAGTCGTGGCCTAATGGTCTGAGAGTCGGGCTTGTAACCTGAAGGTGAACCTGAAGGTGGTGGGATCGAGTCTCGGGTCCGGCAGGGATTGTAGGTGGGGGAGTGAATGACCAGCGCTCTCTGCCACCCNGGTTAAATGCAGAGCACAAATTCCGAGTATGGGTCACCACACTTGGCCACAAAGTCACTTCACTTCACTTCATAATAGTATAAGATCCAGTCCAGTACTCAGTATAATATAGTATAATATCCAGTATAATGCTGAATGCAATACTCAGTAAATAATCAATACAATACTAAGTATAACAGTATAATACTCAGTATAATGATATAATACTCAATATAACACTCAGTGTAACAGTGGTGTTGAGCATTACTGACGAGATTAATAACAGCGTGAGTAGTAATCTCAGCAAGCCCATAGCCTGAGATGATCTTTAGTGAGCTTCAGCAGCTGATAAACACAGAAACTTCTCCTTGACATCCAGCAGAGATTCATCACAGTGATGACAAACCATTCCGTGTCTTTATCACCAGTTCATTACGCTTTATTCATGCCAGTAAAGGTGAATCTGTGATGAATATCAGGCCACATCCGAGGACCACAATCCAATTCCAGGCCATTTCCGTTATAGATGTGTAGGCACCAACTCGATTAAGACTTCTTCCATACATCCAGGAAGTGGAGAAGTGGACAAGTGGATTAGCCTTGATGCTAAAGTTTATCTTGCTCGCCCACCCCTGTGCATTAGTGCTTTATGGATTTTATTTCGTGCTGCGTTCTGAAGTCAAATCTGAAAATCAGTTTTTTGCTGAATGCTGCGTTGAGCTTCTATTTCTGCCTCTTGTGCTGAGGGACAATAGCATCGACCTTCAACATGGATTTGGTTTCAGTTTTTTTTATACAGACTGCTCCCTTTTTTTCTTCCTCTACTGTTATGCTAAGCCAGGCATTACCAGTGTGCTAATCACACCAGAGTATTTGCATAAGTGGAACGGATTCAGTAGCAATGAAGATCGTTTCACAGCGAGCTTTTAAAGCAGGTCGGGGAGACGGCAGGAGGCCCTCCGCTGAGCGTTATGCAATTTACGCAGCGGTAGACGCTTCGCATTTCGCTGCAGCGGCGCGATAAGGAAGCGGTGCTGCTAGCGCTTTGGGGAGAGCAATGCACCATCATGTGTGTCTGAGAGCGTCGTCGTCATCGCGGATGCAATCTGTCAGGCCCAGGATGAGGCCGAGTCTCGATGTGGCATCGCGAGATATGGGCTTTTAAAGAGGCAATAAATCACTGCAGCAGGAGGAGGAACGCAGGCGGAATCCTCATGAATCATTCTTAAGTTTAGGGCTTTTCTTTCCTACTTTTAATGAGTGCTGAAGTCCCAAACCAGCACACCTGAAATGTGGGATTATCTCAGGAAATGACGTCACAATTCTCTGTTTAAATTCTTTTGATTAAAATTATACTTCTGCACTTTTCTGCTCTGACTCGCTGGACGCCGGACGCTACATCCAGACCGTCTTCTGCACAATACGATCACATTTCAGCAATTTCTTTCTTTTTTTTTTTAATGTTTCTCACTTTTTTTTTTTCTTTGGAGTGATACTCTGCTGCCCTTCACATAACGGGAATAATCACTGCGGCTGCAACAAAAATGTAAAAATAAATAAATAAAAAAACTAAAATAAAAAATAAAAGAATAAACATTTTTAACATTTTATATGACCATTGGTTATAGACTATTTTTCTTTATTTTATTCATTTATTGTATTCATATGTTTTATTATTATTATTATTATTATTATTATTAGTAGTAGTAGTAGATTTATTTATTTATTTATTTATTTATTTATAAGTGATGCAGTAGAGATTCTAATATTTATGGTGGGAATGTTTTTTTTTTATTATGAATACATACATAAATAAGTAAATATTTTCAATAATATAAATAAATAAATTTTTAAAAAGTTACAAATTACTTTCTTTCACCCTTCACTCACTTTTTTTTTTTTTTTTTTAGATTCTCTTCGCAAACTGCACATCGAGCCGTTTCCCTTCCTGCTGTTTATGAAGCCAAAAATATGATTAATTCAGCTGGAGAAGAATTTCTAATCCAGCCTTTGCTTCTGTTTATGCAGGTTTAATTTGGGGTACTGACACACACACACACACACACACTCACACACTCACACACTCACACACACACACACACACACACACACACACACACACACGGGTGCAGTATTAAAGAGGAGGAAGTGTTCAGTCTTTGGCGAGGCCGAGTGAACTTAGCAGGAAAGAAATATGGAAACTGAAACACTTCCAGGTCTCTGATGTGCCACTGACGCTGCGCTAAAGTGCTGGACTTCTTTGCTTTTATAAATAAAGCATTATTTATACATTAAATGTATATTTAGCAAATCTCTTGCCTCTAGCGCACACACACACACACACACACACACACACACACACACACACACACACCACTTCATGAATAATATAAACAAGTGTGGAAATGCACAGATGAATAAATGAATGAGAAAACCAACCTGAATAATAATAATAATAATAATAATAATAATAATAATAATAATAAATAAATAAATAAATAAAAAAACTTTTTGGAGTTTTCTGCATCAACAAATTTTAATATGATCTTCATTCAGGTGAAAATAAATAAGAAACTTTATAATTTCTTTAAAAAAATGTTTATCTCCTCTGTTTGGTTTTTTACTTTTTTTTAAATCAATTTTTGTGATTAAATTAAGAGCTGATCAGATTTTAGAAAGCATTGTTTAAGACTTTAAGATACAGCTGCAGGATTATTATTATTATTATTATTATTATTATTATTATTATTATTATTATTAACTTATTTATTCCCTTCAGAACGATATCCCCAAGTGCTTTTAAAATGTGGCCCAACATTCAACTTTTCCCCAAACTGTGTTAAAAGAATCTCACTTCTAAGTGTAGCATTAAAGTTATTTCCTGTTTCCCTACAGGAAGTGGAACATGGCCGGACAGTCCATTACGCGAGGGTCAGCGTTTATCTCCCAGATGAAAAGAGTAAAGAGTAAAGAGTAAAGATGGAGCTCTTCATGGTGAGTATTGATTTTGCCCAGTGTGCTGAGCTTTAAATTGATTTGGGCACATATTGCTTCGTGAAATTAGGAACGAAGAACAGCTCAATAGAGCAGACGCTCAGTAATAAGTCGGCTTCTGTGCAACACACACACACACACACACACACACACACACACACAGTTTAGGAGCATTGGGTGGAATCAGGAGAAATTAGACTAGCGCTAATGATTTCATTCTAGCTGAAATGTCAATCGTGCTACAAAACGAGATAGAAATGAAAGGCAGAAACTGCTGAAGATGGTCGAGGTGCCGTCTTCTTCAAGTCTTTTATTTAAAATGAAAAGACTGCCATGTCTCAGATTCATTTAATGACATGAACCTCCTGTGCTTTACTGAATCACTACAGGTCTGAGACAACGACGCTAACCGTTTAACTGAAGTTTAGCGTCTCTAAGTAGGCGTGGCCTTAACTGAACGTTTTTTTCCTTCCCCCAGATAGATCACACAAGTTTCTTTCTTTTTTTGCTAAATCTCACTTGCACTATTTCTGGCTGTACTTGCTTGTGATATTTTCCCAATGTCCCCAGTATTTGGCAGTGTTGCTGTTAGCGTTCCCGTTAGCTGTTAGCATTCCCGCCTCACTGCTCCAACGTCCTGGGTTTGATCCTGCGCTCAGATTACTGTCCGTGCTGTGAGGAGTTTCTGTGTCCGTGTGTCCACCTCGGAGTCCTCCGGCTTCTCCGTTTTCATCCCGAGCACATGCCGATAGGTGGATCGGCTTAGCTAAATCGTGCATTAACAAAGCGCACAACAAAACCTGTCGAGCAAAAGTCACACACACACACGAACACTATCCTACCTGCACCTGTTCAGTCACTGACCCACAGGACAAACCGAGCGAAGGCTGCAAAGAGGAGGCGCTGATATACACTATACACTGTGCACTTAAGCCTCTCTCTTACACTCACTCCTGAATAAACCATGAGCGGACACACAGCCTCAGTCCTCTGCATCCGGTTCTCTTCAAGAGTGCTCTTCTCTCCATGGCTGCGTATCAAGAACCTCACATAGCCCTCAGGGTCCAGAATGACTGGAATCCATTCGAGCTAGATAAATGCTTCAGCATCCACTGGGGTACGTGATCTCCAGCTCACGCGAACACAACACTCCGTGACTGAGTGCGCGGCTTTCACAGATGCCTCCACACACCACGTAACGCTTCACTGATAACCAACTCCACTGGAGCTACCACTGCCGCCGCCATGAAGATACACACCTCTCTCTCTCTCTCATGGTCATGTTACAGAGAAACCTCCTGAAGATCTCAGAAAACGTAAAAAGTTACAGCTCTGGCTGTTACAAAGCACTGACACTGGAGACTCCTTCCATAAACGTGAACGAGCTGTGACTAGTAGTAGAATGAGCACTTTAATACAAACCTGTGCACTACAGTCGGAGCTGCTCCTATAGAAAACCAATCAAGACCTCGTGACCAATCAGAAGAGAGAATTCTAAGATGTACTGCATCGCTAGTTCTTATTGAAGCATCTTGAATGATCTGTATTGACCGAGATTGATTCGAATGTCATGACAGCGCCCCTGGCGTGTTTTCTCGCATTCTTGAAAGGTCAATAATTGCACATGGGCAAGAGACAGAGGAGATATGGCTTCTGAGGATGTCCCACCCTGACAACAGAATATTTATACTTCCTTTAAATACTTTATTTCGGAGCTGTGCACCAGTCGAGATCTGCTGAGTGAAATAAAGGACAGAGGTATTTCTTTGCTTATCAGACACAGGGAATGAATGAGAGCATATGCTTTATTGATTTAAGGACTGAAGTTTCAGCATGCAGCAGCTCTAAAAAAGAAAGGGAGAGGAAAAAAAATGCGTGGACATTTATGAAATCTGACAGCTGTCAGGAAGTGTCAGACTGCAGGAAAAAAAAGAATTATGGAGACCATTAGAGGTTTCTGTTAGTTCCTGATGCAACCCCGATGGTTTAACACAGCGGTTCCCAAACTACTGAAGCAAATGGCCCTGACTGGATCTTGTGAATTTTCTCTTCCCCCCAAGCCTTGACCATCCTCCATTTCACATATTCCACATTAATAAATTAAGAATTACTATAACAATTGTACCTCTTCCTCATATGTGCAACATAAATGACCTTGCAAAGACGACGATCATTTTTCACTGCACACAGGAATGTGTCAGGGTGCTCCGTTTTTGCGACTTCTCATTATTTACCGTCACACTTGTGAATCAATATTCAGTAATTTGCATAAAATCTGCAGTGTTATTCTATCGAGTCACTCGTTTTCACGGAACTACCGGAGGTAGATTTGTCCATTTTTATCCAATCCTTTCGATGCGACTCCCTGCAACATTTCAAAACAGTAGTGCGCACAGTACATCTTCATAATTAGCCTGATATTTATAGTTTGGAATATAAATGAATAAACGAGGAGATTGTGCGTTCGTCTCACAGCACCATTTGTAAACCAGGCAACTCAACACAGGAGCCGCGGGTTTAACATGTGCCTCTCACTGGTTGGATGGTTTTCTACTGGGAGTTAAAGGTGCCATACTGGAATCTGGTGGTCTCTGGACCCCGGGGTTTAATGGTGATTCAGATTCTATCCCTATCTTCAGCATCCTCAACACTTGCACCCACTAGCTTCATCTCCTCATTTATTACCTCCATATACCTCCT
>CM074951.1:1577305-1589439 GCA_037577455.1 Pangasius macronema
GTCAGGGTTCGTTCGCTCCTCAGCGCTCTCAATAAGAAATGAAAAGAAGTGTCCGTTATTGATTTTATAGCAGCAGCACATCAGCAGTACACGGCTTGTGATCTTAAAGACGTCTCTCCGTTTCATCTGAGCAGTTATTCAGTTCCTCTGACAGGAAAGAGACGCTGCTTCAGACTAAAACGTGTTCAACGTCATCAACATCAAACCGTCTGAAACCGCACTTCTTTTTATCCCCACAATGGCGCCCTGACATCTTCAGCCCGAGGCGTTCGCACTAATTTACACTTCCAGGTACCGAGCATCATGCGTCCTTACGTCCTGATAGCGCCAGACTGAGTTTTCTTCCACTTGTTTAATCCAAAGAAATACAAAATTTAGTGAAATACATAAACCATGTTGGCCAAATGCTAAAGAAAACAAGCAAACTTTTTTTTTCATTGATTATCCGACACTGATGTAAAAACATCAAGTGAACAATGAAACCTCTGTGAATAAGATTCTCGCCCTCAGTGGGAAAGAAAACTCCACACGCTGTGCTGTTATAGGAAATCAATCAAGCACAGGGTGGAGTGAGGAAGCAGCTACTGTTACCAGCCTGAAGTTCCCACACATCCCATAGTGCTTTATTCCTTTTACGCTACAGCAAATTGCCAGAGACGATAACACATTATTCGTTCAAGAATGACACGTCGAATGACACGTTTTATCCATTTATAGGTGCATGTAAAAGGTCGTCCTCTCAACGTAACAGCTGTAAAAAGTCGTTCCCTCAGCGGCCTCTTTCTCTCTTGAAATTAATGACAATATATATATATATATATATATATAGCACAAAAAGCACAAACTCCTCTATAGCTACACGTATATACGCATAGCTTTATTATTAGAATACAGCAGGAACACTGTGTCCCTGTGAATAAGCTGTTACTCTAGATATAACATATTAGAACGAGCGCATCAGTGTAAACCTGTGATTACAGTCAGAGCCGTAATGTGATAGGAAATGAATCAACACCTCCTCGCGTCTGTAGGTGAACCTGCTGCGCGTTTGAAATGCGCCACTCCGCTTTATGTTGCACTCTCTGTTCTTTCGGGTTGTATGAAGCTTTCAGGAAGCAGTTCGGCTCGATAGAAAAAGCACAGATGAGAGAATTCATTTCGCTAGTTACAGACTCGGCGTGAGTGTATGACTCGAACTGACAGCTGAGAAAGCAAGCCTTTTTTTTAACGGCGTTGGAGTCAGTGAAAGACTGAGTGAAGTGTAATGCGTTTTACTTTGTGAGCACTGGGGCGTTTAGAGAGGATAACACTCCGCCTTACAAATACCTGTCAAGGAAAAAAAAACGCGCTTTCGAATTAGCTAACATGCTCTCGCAATATCTTCTGAAGTAAACAGACACAAACATCACATGTGTTTTGTCATGTGATTGTATGATTGTGATTTGTATGGATTTTCTTTTTTTCTGTAATGAGCTCTCATGAGCTTTTCAGCTGACCGTCACTATAAAACTAAACTAGTGTTAGCTCGTTAGCATTGTTAGCTATAGGGGAATAAGCTAGCATTACATATTTACATCATATTTCTGTAAAGGTGACTTCAAACATCTTATCCTGTCATATACGACCTCTCGCATAATATATAATGTGTATAGAAGAAAATTTACAAAGACAAATGAAGCTTTCGAAGGAAGTCACGGGGATCGTTGGTGAGCTAGCTTGCTGGTGAGTGTACGTAGCTACTACAGTTAGCATGTTTTGCTAATTTAATCTAATCTGGCACCAAAGCTAGTCAAACAAGCAACTAGATTAGTGCATATTAGTTAATCTGTATACAGTATAGAGCTACTACTCTCATTGGAAGTAAAAAAAAAGGCTGGATAGGCTGCTGGTACATGCCTACACACACACACACACACACACACACACACACACACACACCAGAAACAAATTACAAGCGAGATAACCGACAATCAACTTGTTGCTTGCTAGTGTAGGGTTATTTGTAAGAAAAATGAAATTAAAAAAAATCAATAAACTATTGTTGTAACAACATCAAGTCTGTGATGAGAAAAATTGAGTAACAAAAGAATAAACAAACAAACGAATAAATAAAAATAGCGGCATGAGTCAGTAGCCGTCTGGTTTGTTATGCAGGAATATATAATGTGTTTGGACTCGGAGGAGACGGCAGATTCGAGATGAGGCGGCTGAGTGACTGCTGGAGAACCGCAAGCTGTTGTTTGATGTGCTGCCTGGTGAAATGCAGAGTCGGTGTCTTTTAACTGCAATTTCTTCTCAATGCCCATACACACACACACACACACACACACACACACACGCACACACACACACACACACGCCAACCTTTCGCATCATTTGATAAAAATGCAGAGAAGAAACACAGGGCAGCTCAGGGATTTCACACCGCCCTCATTATCACGTCTGTAGCAGTAACTAAAAGTGGCATTTGTACTTGAAAGTCTGCGAGTTTTCGTTCTTCGTCTATTTGCGACGACGACGTAAATGAGATATATGATTAAATCTCGCACTGCACTGTCTTTTTCCATTTGTTCCCAGACGTGATCACATCACATGCATCATCCCTGGCGGCGGGATGGGAGCGCAACCCGCTCGCTGCATCTGCTGCTCCGTCATACAGATGTAAGCACACACCCCTTCCCCATTTCTCAAATCTCGCCCTCAGAAACTCCCACCAGATGCTCTGACATTCGCACATCCACTCGCACACATACACACACACACACACAAACACACACACACATACACAAGTCCCTGATTAGTGTTACACACCAGCCTGGCGACGAGTGTGTTAGCGACTTCACACCCTTCCTGCCTCCTCGACATCTCCGTGCCACTTCAAACACAAACCCCGGTAGTAATCACATTTTCTATTTTCTACACGCTTCATGGTCCGTTTGATGTTCAGGAGGAGTAAGCGAAGGTAGTAAAGAGATCTGAGAGCTCGTCTGAATATTAAAATCTGTCTCTCGTGTTTCAGGGCTTCGGATTCCTCTATTCCACTTCCAACAAGAAGTGAAAACATGAAAAGCATCAATGTCTTCTGATGATAATTGTCATCCCAGTGCTACACTACACAACGCAACACAGACACATACATGTGGGAAAAGCATGATGTGAAGAGAAATGTATAATGTGAGAGAAAATGAGAAGATAAAATGTCTCATGGAAAAAAAATTACATGTGAGATAAAAATGGCAAAATTTAAAAAACAAATAAAAAATGACGTGAAAAATTAAACTCACAAGAAGGTAAAATTCATGTGGAGGGGAAATAAAAAAAGATAAATATGTGAGAAAAATAAATCTAAAAATCAAATAAATAATGTGAGACAAATTGCATGTGAAATCTAAAAAAAAAAAATCTGTTACATGCAAAAATATTGTAAGAAAATCACGTGAAATCTATAAAAAAAACTATTGCTACTACTATTACTACTGCTCACTATTTTTATAAAATTGTACAGTTCCTATCAAGAGAAACTGAAGCAGCGGTAGTGGAAATAGTGAAGCAGATGAGTGCTTGGTCAGCTTATCCTTCAAACTGCTGGTGCATTTCCTTAACAGGAGAGGAGCACATCAGATTAACGAAATCAAAGGCGTTATTTTATTAATTTGACAAATCAAATTAGCAAATTAAGAGCATGATCTAATAGGCTACATCCCACACACACACACACACACACACACACACACACACACACACACACGTTGCAATTCCATGATCTCAATTTAGTATCTTTTGGAGTGATAGTAATATTTCCTCTTCTAATCCATCCCCATCATTACAGCGTACATGAGATAACTAATAAGACTTCTTGGCATGATTATTCCAAATGTGCTCAGAAATAATTGCCTGCCCTCTGAAACTGTCTTATTATTAATCAACAGTCTGCACGTGTCAGGTTTAAGGATAAGCCTCGATTACAGCTTTCCCAACAGATTGGCTCGTCACAAGCTCTCGAGAACGTGACTTGGCTCCACACTTTCTCCACGAGAGGACGACTATGACTGAGTCATCCTTGAATTATTGATGTTCCTTCTTGATTCTGATGGTTTTTCACTGCCTTTTGGGTTAAGCTTCAAAAAGAATAAAAGGAAAGCTTCGTATTTGTCATGTTTGGCGCGTGAAGATTATTTAGCGTCGCATTTATGCAGCTTTATAAACACTTTATTTTCTAGCTAACAGTTTAGCTGATTTGAGCATTTTACTGGTTTACACACTCGCATGTATTAGCGCCTGTGTAATAGTGCGCTGTCGTGTGAAAAGGTACTGAACTGTACTGTTCATTGCGGCTGGGGGTGGCACCCTTTTCTTTCGTCCCTTTAATATTTAAGAAACGTAAATTCTAGGTAAACAATTACATACTAAAATGAAGAACAAAGGAGTGGACAGACACTGGTGATTGGGCGTCAGGAACAATGGTGATAGTTTTTTATTTCTGTTTCTGAGAGCACAGCAAATTATTTTCTTCCTCAGCACATAGATGGGTATCACTCCTCAGCTAGGAGGCGTGGCCTAATGTATATTAGAAGTGACTCAGATGATATACGTTGGTTCCTGTTTGATTTGTATATTTTGTAAAATACAGACTTTGCAATTTTCTAAACGTGTTTATGTGAAAAATGTATTCCTGAGTCATGGGTTCTGCCTTTTACTTCCTGTTTTGCTTCCTAGTCCCAGTCCTGTCTTCCTGTCATTTGCTTGTTACCTGACTGTGCTCGCCTGTTCTGTGTTAGTCGTTGATTAGTTTGTCTCTACGCATAGCATAAAGTTCTGTGCTGTACTTTTCATTGCACCTCCTGGTTTTGATCGTTGTTCAGGTATCTGAAATCTGCTTCATGGAGCTTGACTTTCACTGTGGGCTCTGATTACGGCGCTTGTCTTCACCCCAGCAGTATTGCCACGTTACAGTTTGCATGTTGCTACCACAACATTTTTAAAGAGCTAATTTCAGGAGCCAGATATATGCAGGTTGATTGATTACATTTGAGAAGAATTTTGCAAATTTCATTCCGTTTCTTTAATTTATACAGCCGCCTCTTTCACACAGCACAATAAGCTCGATATTACTAACAGAACACACACCCCAGGCTCGTTTTCTAGCAGAAGAGCCTGTGATATAGGGCTAATTGCATTCACAATGAACTGAAATGAGGTTGATTTATAAGCTTTGTGTAGCGGTTAGCATGGCGCCTTCAGTGGCTGCACTTTTAACCCAAGTGGAGGAACGTGCGATTTCTAGGACACTGTGGAACGAACAGGATTCCGGTTAATCACGTCGCAATCCTTTTACCCGCTTCCCGCTGTTCCTTATATTCATAAGACAAACAAACAACACGGGCTTCGAAAAGGAAAAACAAAGCAAAGGAAAAAGATTTCAGGTTTATAAGTTGTTTGACAATAAGCTCATTTTTTTTATTCCTTTTTTTTTTATTTGATAAATTCATTCAGATTACAAAGCTGTGTATTAATACTGTTTTTATAGTATGTCTAATATCCATATGTGGAATTTTATACAACGACAAGTTCAAGATCTCCCTTAGTCTTATTGTAGTCCAAGACCATTTGTCTTCTCTGGTGCTCAGGACAGCATACTTGTGCAAGGTGTCCATCAGCAGGACACTTTTCCCTTTCTTGGGGCAGTACGAGACGACCGTGGCTCGGTCAGTGAAGGCAAAGCATTGAAGATGTGACCTTCTTGTTCTTCATTGCAAGAAGCTCAGAGGGAAGCTCCAGCTTGTTTTTTTTTTCTCATTGTCCCCTACATGGTAACCCTCCTTTTCAGCAGTTCCTCACCCAGGGAGTACGCTGTGAAAAAAATATCGCTTGTAATGTTATGACCATTCAGTGCTTCAGCCATGTCTAACACCACCCTCAGCGTATCTGCTGATCTGGGACCATTCTGATGACTTTAGCAGCACTAAGTCGACCCTGCCGTTCAGGTGCGGAGAGGAACCATGATAACTTTACATTTTTGGAAGGTAATGTTGAGAGACAACAGGAGGGTCGACACTGTGAGTTTCATTCTCCTCAGAGGAAAATGCCTCATAATCAGGGTCCTCCTCGGCATTATCCTCCGTCTCAGACACACTCTCCCCTACGTCACTTACACCGTCAGAGACCTGCGACAAAACGCCACGGACAGAAACCCTTTGCTAAAAGGTCATTTTCAATCTTTTTTTTTTTTTTTTCATAAAGAGAGAGCCCAGAGGGGAAATGTTAGAGAAGGCTGCTCTGTAAGCTCTGTAAGCTTTTATACGTTTGCACCCATGTTTTCCCCTTCCCAAGGTCACGTGAGCTATGAGCGGCTCTCACAATACTACAGCTATGGTTATGTTAGATTAGGGCCCTAAAGCAGAAGAAGTTTTTTTTTTGAAGATTATAAAATTGTATGCTATAGTGACCCTCACTATCATCTAAAACAAATGTGTGTAAAATGTTGTTATTTCTTATGTTTTATGCAGCTCTAACAGCCTGCGGTCAGATCAGATTGAGCCCAAGGAACACTGATGATGCAAAATGTGTACAGGAAATTGTGTTAATTTTATGTTTTCCCTGTTGGCCCCATTAAATTAGGAAAAGTGATTAAATAAGAAGAACATTAAATGGGGTCAAATTGACCCCAAAGATAATAGGAGGGCTAGATACAACATCTTAGCACCTAAACACAGAAAACTCAGAACTTAAATAGGGACATGAATCAGCGAGGAAACACAAAGCAGGTGAGAGCGATTAAGAGAGCACCTGACAGGGTCATGTGATTCGTTGTAGTCTGTGAGCGCTGATGGGAAATGAAGTCCAAGGCAGCTGAAGCCAGTGCTGACAAGTGCAAGTAAACAGGAATACTAATCTGAGAGGATAAGATCTGGTGCTTCTCCTGTTGAAAGAAGAGATCTTTCCACTAATAATAAATGGATTAAAAGGTGTAATCACTGATATGAGCTTTCTGTAAGGAGGGGTTTATTTACAATGTATGGAAGGAGTATCCAGTGTCAGCGCTTTGTAAGGGTCAGAGGTCAAGCTGTAACGTGGGAAGGTGTTCAGGACAGAAGAGTTTACACTTCGCAGTTGGTCAGTAGCAGGACAAGCTGCGTTGTTTTTGTCTTTATTAACTTTGAGAAGTGAGGATTCGTTTCGCTGACGTTCCACAACATTACAGATTAAAAAGTTACAACGTGCCTGGTATAAGAGGATTAAAACACTTCAGGACATGCTGTAATAGGAAAATAATCAACTTTGTGGCGGTAACAGTAACTCTAGAGTATTTCTGTGTTTCATTTCAGATTTCTGAGGGATGCCCCGCCGTTATGGCGACTCATGTCCCCTTAAACAAAGAATTATAATTAGAAATCGGAGGCTCTGTGCTTGATGGGACAATAAGGAAGCATTAGAGGAAGCTGATGGCCAATCACTGAGTCATTATGAGAACGGGACAGACTCTCGGGGTGAGGAGTAATAACAGCGGTCCCATTTCCAATCAGACTTTTTCACATCAAAGGCCCTGGAAAACAAGTCTCCGACCAAATAAGCCCACAACATCAACAATAACTAATTTGTGACAGCCCCAGTCAGGAGCGCTGGAGTGTCTCTTGTGCTTCGTGTGAAGTTCTGGCTTTATTGTCTCCGGCTGTGAGCGGATTAATAGTTTGCCTGACTCAAAAAGCTTCGCTGTGTTTGTTGTTGTTGTTGTTGTTGTTGTTGTTTTAAGCGCATCAAACATTTTCTTTTCAATTTCATGGCACAGTTAGAGGGCACAATAATGAAGACTAAGGCAATGTTTACAGATATATAGATTACAGAACGCTAAATCCACATCACACTGCATTATTAAGTAAAACTGCTAATCGAGGTGTGAAAACATATAAAATTAGAGCTCAGGTGCCTTCATGAGGGAGCATGAAGTGAAAAAATATTCCTCCCATCTCTTTAACGTTCATGCTAGACAAGAAATGATTACAGATGGCAAAGCCTACACCACATAATGAGCTCAGAAATCCGCTGGCTGCTACTTTATGCCCTAACGTATGCAGCAGAATAACCTGGAATAAGGGAAGAAAATAGTCTGTTCATTTGGGAAGAGATAATTACACTCGAGCCGCAGTAGCAACACCCTAGTACTAATGATTAAATGTGCTCCAGAAGACTAGACTCTGTTTTCTGACACTCAAACCCCAAACTGTACGTGTTGTTTAACCATATGACACAGTACAGGTGTACACTTTCAGCCGTACGGGGCGAAAATAGTGAAAAAGTGAAAATATCTGTACAGCGAGAGTGTATGATCCAAGTGGGGAGTTTATTTAAGAGAAGTGACAGTGACAAAGCAATCAGTACAAACAGTCCACGATTCAAAATATCAGAATGTCCAACAGGAAATAATGAAACAGCTTTGAACTGAAGATGGTAAAGTAGGCAAGACTTCGTAAAGACTAACTGGAAACTGGTGTTTAAACTGTACAGGGTCTCAGAATGAGGGCATGATGGGAGCCAGGTGAGCTAACCAGGAAGTAGGATAGTACTCATCAGGTGAACCTTCATAAATTCATAATTATTTACATGTCTTAAATTGTAGCTAATAAAAGCCCTAATAAAAGCTTAGGGTTGAGGGTTGAAAATAGTAAACTCCGTCCTGAACACGGTCCTGAAGTCTTTCTCATGTCACAGCTTTACCTTTGACTGTTCACTGATACTGAAGACTCCTTCCATGACCTTCACATAAACATCTACTTACAGCAAACTTCACCGTATCAACGATTACACAACAGTTTTAAAAGGTTTAGAAAGGACAACGCATTAGAACAAGTGGATTCAAACAAACCTGGGATTTGCTGCTGCACTACTGTCAGAGCTGCTGTTATAGAAAATTAATCAACACCTCCTGACCAATCAGAACTGAGAATAAAGTTGACTGTGTAAATAAGCTCTGAGGAACTCCAGTGCTCGACTCTTCGGTCGTCCCTCTGGATGAACCCCATGAAGGCTCTCTGTAAAACCTTACACTGCTTCCCCTTTTAGGAGGAATATATAACGGCACTCAATTAGCCAATGAAACCTTAAAGAATGTTGTTTTTTTTTCTTACGACTATATAAAAAGTGTTTGGCACTGTCATTAATAGCAGTTGGACCCGTATATGTTTAATGTGGCCGTGTTGGAACAGTGACAGCAGACTAATTACATTTCACAAAGAGCTGCAGCGAGAAGCTTTCACAGAAGACCGACATATTAATAAGACCTTGATAGCATTTTAATCACAGTTTATGTTATTAATTAACAGTGAAGAAGCGGACGTTGTGTGAGTGGAGGCAATGTATGAGAGAGCAGAGATGACATCATTATCTCTGCAGAATGTGGACCTTTGGGTTCTCACATGAATTTCACTTCCTGTGCTAATTTGCTTCCATAGGATATGAGACATTGATGTATGGATCCTTTATACTGCATTTTCAGAGGAGTTCAATATTGAAGACTGTTTAACGAAATTAGCTGACATTCATGACAGTAAACTATGACAGAGATTTCTTACACATACGACCTCTATACTTCAGTGTAATATCTCTTTCTCTCTCCCATTTTTACACTTTTCTTGATTTGCTAGCATCTTTTCCATAGTTAAAGCGAGCGTATCACATCATCTCAGTTCAGTAAGCAGGCTACAAATGATATTTGCATCTTAAATGCGTTTTTAGGCTCCACAGTTAATGAAGAAATCTAACTCTGTGTGTCGTCTTACACTATTTAAGGAAATATTAGTTGTTAAAATGCACTCGTAATGCTCAAAGTCTGAAACGCAGCATGGCATAGGAACTCCTTTTAGCTTTAGGATAAGCTGGAGGATTTTAGCTGGAGGATACGATGTCTACAGAAGCACCTGGGAGGTTTTCCCGCCATGTTCAATTCCAACATCACTGGCATCCGCGAGCGAGTCTCGATTCGCTCCTCTGAGCCGGCATGCGCCGCCGATCCGACTCTAAACTAGCCGAGCGGGATAGGGTAGTGATGTGCAACATGCGGCTCAGACAGCACTAATCACAATTCACAGTGTACGGCACGTTTTATTCAGCTTTAAAGGAAAACAAAAAAAGGAAGTGGATTAAAAACAGTCTCAACAAACCTCTACACTTCAAACAAAATGGTATATGAACGGTCCATTAAAGGAAAAGAAATAAAGCATAGCCTTACACATAGTATAGCTAATTCTATAGCTACGCCGTAGCTGTAGCTAATTTCCAGCTAATTCTGACTCTGATACGTCGCTGGCTCTGAATTTCTATTACAGGTTTGTCAGGGTGACTCACAGCACCATAGGAACAGCACATTATAACATATATATATATATATAGCCTTCTTTTTTCATTCTTAACAAAATCCCTATGCGTTATAATAGTTTTAGTGTAATGTCAATATGACGTTGCAGTGCTGAACCTTTTCTCTCTTTTTCTGTAGGATAGTTATCTATGTATCTATTCATCTCTATTTCAAACTAGATGCATCTATTAAGAGTTACATATCTTGAATATAATTAATATCAGCTGACGTGAACTGACATTTGGTGAATCCAAGGGTGACGGCTTATTAATGATAATACTTTAAAGACTACAGTGACAGTCTTCTTCAGTGACATTCAGTGGCACCATTTTCTCAGCTGTGTCCCAAACTACATAGACTCAAACTAAACGACGTGTGAAATTAGCACAGCTGCAGCGGCGTCCTGCTTTCGTCATACTAAGCACATTCATGGAAGAAGTTTATGAAGAAGACACAGGCCATGACTGCCCCCACACAGGGCACGACGGCCTCCACACAGGGCACGACTGCCCCCACACAGGGCACGACTGCCCCCACAGAAGAGGAAGAAAGCCATGAATTAAAAAGCTCACGAGCTCTTCTGCGTGACACCGGCTAGCGAGATTAAAATTCTTTTCCATAACCAACCAAAAAAAACCAGGCCATACAAGGATCATGTTCTTCCTTTCCGGACACTCGGATAAAGCAGCAGTGAAGACGGAAGAAGAGCTTTCATGACACTCCATACAAGTGAGGTGTGTGACCTCGGAGCTCAATCAGACAGGCGATAAACCGAGCCAGTAAGAACGTCGTGACTCGAGCGACCCAGCTGACTCTCCGAGTCGAGGCCTTGTCCGTCACGTCGAGCCAGCACTCCCTGACAGCTTCCTGATGAAGAGTTGAAACGTGTGACACCTGCAAAAGAACAAAAAAAAAAACACAACCTGACAGTGAAAGCAGCCATTCTCCTTGCACTCCTGCTTCAAGCTCCACATGAACATTCATGAAGGATAATGTACAGCATGTAGAATATAAATGTATGGATGAGGGTCATGCAGGCTTCACCGAGCATCCTTCACACAGAGACACACACATCAAACACGTCTTTGTGACACACAAAGATGTTATTTATGTTGACAGCCATCCCAATCCCGGTTATCAGCGAAGTGTGTTTGTAAGCTGAGCGCCTGTCACACACAAAAAATCCATACTCCATTTGCCTGATTCTAATCACTCCAGCGCTCATCCAGTCCGAGTCCCGGGTCTGTTTATCAGCGCCGAGGAAAAGAAAACTTGTTATCCGGCGACTTGGTTCCAATGAGCGCTATCTGATGTGCCTGTGATGTCCTTTTCGAGACGGAAAAAGATAAAAGAAAAACGTGGCTGTTGCTGAGGCTGTTGCATCTTCATTTGTTAGCTTTCAGCACTGACAGTAAAGGTCAGAGCAAAGGGCGAAATAAGACACCAATGTGTTGATTCCAGAAANAAAGCGAGGGCTGCAGTTTTGGCTCAGTGTCTCTGAAATTTATTACCTCACATTTGGCACTTTCTTGTAAGACTACGAGACTTGAGTGTAAACATTACAGATTCGGTCGGTCTCATTAAGGAAATGTGCAAACAACCGTTTGGGCCAAACTAAGCAGCCCATTAAGCCTGAGATTTCTCTTCAGTGCAGCTGAAAATGTAGCAGATATTCACCTTATGCTCTCGTTCTTCCCGTTTGCAGTTAGCAAGTCCTGCTGACCTTTGTGTATCTTTGTGCATAGGACCTCAGCTTTTTAACTGAGTGGCCTAATGGTCTGAGAGT
>CM074951.1:1627259-1637277 GCA_037577455.1 Pangasius macronema
TCAGTAGCATTGGGAGGTTTAACTCAGTAGCATTGGGAGGTTTACTCAGTAGCATTGGGAGGTTTAACTCAGTAGCACTGGGAGGTTTAACTCAGTAGCATTGGGAGGTTTAACTCAGTAGCATTGGGAGGTTTAACTCAGTAGCATTAGGAGGTTTAACTCAGTCGCATTAGGAGGTTTAACTCAGTAGCATTGGGAGGTTTACTGGTATAAATAAGACGCTAGTTGAGATTCGTGAACCAGGAGGAAAGTTTTAAATTACACAAGGTGCTGATGTACTTACTTTAAAACTTCACTCTGCTTTCACGCCGCTGTACTGTTCTTCTCAAATCCAAATAAAAACATTAACAATAACATTTCAGAATTAACCCACATGTTAAGTTCATTCCTACAGTTTGAAATATATCCAGTGTGATGCAGTGATGAGGTGTTAATGGCGAATATCAGGAACTGCAAATGAACTGAGATAATTATTTCTGTATCAAACAGCCAAAATTCACTAACAGGCTGAGACGCAGCGTCTGAAACGGTAATATACAAGCCGTGCTGAAAATAAAAACGTACTAACAATCACCTGTTTACAGTCAGGTAACTTAACAACCCGCCTGCGGTGTGAGGGACAGCAGTGGTGTCTCAGCGGTTAAGCTGTTAGACTTCTGAGCAGAAGGTCATGAGTTCAAATGCCACGCTGCTGCTGCCTGAGCAAAGCCTCAGCCCTCAGCTGCATAAATGAGATGAATGTAAGTGGCTCTGGATAACAGTGTCAGCCAAATGCCCAAAATAATGCTGTAGAGCCAAAACACCTTCCAAATGTTTCTACATAAAAAAAATACAAAAACAGCAGTGAACAGTAATAAAGGAACGAAGTCAGTATTCGCTGTGACGATCCTTCGCTTTAAATAAAAACAGTCTCAGGTGCAGTGTGTGCAGGTTTATAAGGAACTCGGCTGTAGGTGTTACTGAACATCTTGCAGAAGCAGCCACAGACACTATATTTGCATGAAAAACCCAAATTCAAATTTGATGGTCCTCACACACAGCCACACACAGTACAGCGTGCACTGAAACGCTTTCAGCTGCAGCAGCCTTCATTCTGTTTTTATCTGAAAAGTGTCTCTTATGGAATCTGCTGCTTTCTTTACTGACACACAAACATTTTACTGTAACGCTTCATTCTGTGCTGAAAACTAACGTCTGGAGTCTGAAGTGTTTTTGTACTGAATCAATAATGTAGAAGTCAGAAAATAAACATCTAAAGTTTGTACTAAAAATATAGCATGCCTAAGACTTTTGCACAAAACTGTATACAGAAGAAAAGTTTTTGATTTTGTATTTAACAGAGATTATTTTTTAAACTTTCGTTTTCAGTGGTTAAACATGGTGGCCACAGGAGGCCAGAAACAGAGGTTCAAAGCTAAGTTCAGCTAAAATGACTGACTGCACCTTTAACTGAGATATTCATCTCTCTATCCATCTGTCCGTGTCTAAGCAACAACGTTATTGAATTATTACGTATATTATTACGTTTAGTATTACGTCAGAGGGCCTCCAGGACAGACCCGTATTATAAGAAGAAAGGGCAGAAAGGCAGACAGAGAGTAAAGGAGTTAAAATGGAGAGAACGGAGAGAGAGAGACGCCAGCGCTCTATTTTTAACAGCGGAGAGTGCACCACTGAAGGCCTCCGCCTCCCCTAATGGACTTTAATGGATCTGTTCCACTGTGTGACATTCAGAGCTGATTATATCATTTATTAATCTGGATTAATGATTTATTATTAATCACGGCTTTATTTTACTGCGTCATGTCAACTTTTCCCTCAGGCTTCCTGAACGAACAAAAAATGTTCTTTTTATGGAATAATTGTCATGATGACGCCGGAATCAGCATCTAACTACACAGAATTCAGCACGGCCCACAGATATGGCCGCCGAGGACTAGAGCACGTTCACACACACACACACACACACACACACACACACACACACACACACACACACACCTGAACCCAGTCAGAGTCACAGCCTCACTCACGGCATTTAAGGGCCTTCAGTACACACACGCAGTGTGAAGTTTGCGCTGTGGCCTTTGCTGCCAGTCGTCACCGAGCTGCTTTCTGTTATCGTCTTTCTGGCTTGACGTAGTTTTGTTGTTCTAACAATACACACTATAATTATTAATTTATGTTAATATTAACATTTATTATTTTTATTATGAGCACCTCCACTCATCGTCAGGGTCGTAGTGTTGATACGTTGCAGGAAATCGGAAATAATTATACTTTAGCATTTTACACATTATAAAATTGTGTGGTGTAACTCTGTATATTTTACATTCCGTTATTACAGAAAGAAAAGTGTAAGAAAAGTATATATTTTTTTATCTCATTTAAATTGAATATTAAGTTTTATAATTGTGCTATTAAAGAACAAGTGATTATCACATGATTATTATACACATTAGTAAAAAAATAATCAATGTATTTCTTTTTTTTCTTTTTTTGTTTTTAAACTAAACTCTCCAAACGTTATTACCGTTAAATATCATGTACAAGTCTCTTCATCATGTAATAAAATCTGTACATTAATTAGAGAGCTGTGTGTGTGTGTGTGTGTGTGTGTGTGTGTGTGTGTGTGTGTGTGTGTGTGTGTGTGTGTGTGTGTGTGTGTGGAGATGTCGGGCGTGTCCGAGCTGAGAGAGTGTGATGAGGCCAGTGGGTCAGTAGAGGGCGACGCTGACGTGCTTTTGGAGGAAGACGAGGAGGAGGATGAAGAGGAGGAGGACGAGACGGCGAGCAATAAAGAGCTTTTAGAGAGACTCCGAGAGCTGGAGGTAGAACCACACACACACACACACACACACACACACTGTACACACACACACACTGTACACACACACAATATAAACACACACACACACACATACACACTGTACACACTATATAAACACACACACACACACACACACACACACACACACACACACACACACACTATATATAAACCCTGCATATTACTTTTCGCCTTTATATCAATTTCATAAACGGAAATATAAAGATATAAAATAATAATTATAATAAATGTGTTTAATAAATAAATAAATACTTTTCACCTCAGTCATCTTGAGCTTTCTCTCAGAAGATTCAATCCCTGAAAGAGTCGAATCTCTGATTCAAGGCGCTGGAACTCGAGAATCGATTCCATGAGTTCGAACAGTAGCAGAATCGATCGCGAAAGAGTCGGCTCATTGAATCGAGTTCCTGAGACGATCGTTAGGAGTCAAATGAAGAGTCGTTTTCAGAGATCCGAACAGCCGCAAATCAGGCGAATCCGGAGAAATGTTGTTTTGTTAATTAGAAACAGAAAAGTGATAATGAAATAAATCTCTCTCGGTTTTTATTCAACACTGATTATATAATAACAACATTATTATTTTTTAAAGAATACCATAGCACCTTTTTATGCATCTACATATTTTTCATCTTTAATTATTTCCAACCTACATAATATCTGGTCTATTTTTTATCATTATTATGTAATTGTATTTAAATAAAAAAAAGGATATATTCGAAGTACAAATTTGTTGAATCGTTCATTCTTTTCGTAATATATTCAGATAAAAGTACTAACTTGACATAAATCAATAAAACAAAGTAAAATCTAACAATATAATTATTTTAAAGACAGAGTGAGCGCCCTGGTTTCACTGATTTAACAGGGGAATGATATTAATATTAAAATAAATAACAATAAAAATTAGTTTTCTTTTGTCCATAGAGTCCTATGATGAAATTCATTGACCCATGTGGGCCGCTAGAGGGCGCCAAGGCACTGTGAGATACAGCCTGTGATAAAGAAATAAAAATAAAACTCCATTTAAAAATATTAACATTTATTCGAATAACAGTTATTTATTAGTCAGGGTTCTTACCGGGATGTTGGCCATGTTTAACATCAGAACACAGATTTTATTCTGACTTTTCATGGATAGAATAAAACTATGATTACGGACTATGTTTATATAAAAATCAGATTTTACCATCTTTTATTCACTGTTAAACCTCGTGTACTGACGGGCTGTGTCCCAAACCACCGTAGTGTACTACTGCACCACACAGAGTCTCAGGAGCACATCACCTGTAGGATATTCTAATTAGCAAGCGGAGTCGTTAGCTAGCTAACATTTCAGCAGCCATGACGTCACAATCTCCCACTTCTGCCTTCGAGCCAATCCACACGGCAGTGCGGATATATATATCTGTATATAGGGCAAACGGCAAGAGCAGCGTCATCGAGGCTATCACTTATTTTGACATATTACTCAGTGCATGAGTGTGTGATTTGGGAGACTGGAACACACACACACACACACACACACACTCCTATCTGTACAAATTCAGGACTTAGATACAGACGGATGGACCAGTGTGTGTGTGTGTGTGTGTGTGTGTGTGTGTGTGTGTGTGTGTGTGTGCGTGTGTGTCTTACTGAGATGTCACACCATGACTGCAGTTAATCTCAGTGAGTTTGACATTATTTCTCTGAGTGAATGATTTTTGCTGTTTACTCCTAAGTGTGTTAGTTAAAGATTTCCCTCCTGCTTCTCCTGCAACATCAACACCAGCATCACGGTTCTGAAAATAAAATCGTTATTATTAACCAAGTTCTATTAACGTAATTCAATTCAATTCTGCTTATATAGCGCTTTTAACAAGAGACGCTGTCACAAAGCAGCTTTTCAGAAATCTGTATGTGGATTTAGGAGATTTTCACTGTTACAGTGTAAAGACTCACGCCGTTACAGTGTAAAGACTCACGCTGTTACAGTGTAAAGACTCACGCCATTACAGTGTAATGATTCACGCCGTTACAGTGTAAAGACTCACGCTGTTACAGTGTAAAGACTCACGCTGTTACAGTGTAAAGACTCACGCCGTTACAGTGTAAAGACTCACGCCGTTACAGTGTAAAGACTCACGCCGTTACAGTGTAAAGACTCACGCCATTACAGTGTAAAGACTCACGCGGTTACAGTGTAAAGACTCACGCTGTTACAGTGTAAAGACTCACGCCATTACAGTGTAAAGACTCACGCCATTACAGTGTAAAGACTCACGCCGTTACAGTGTAACTATTCACGCCGTTACAGTGTAAAGACTCACGCCGTTACAGTGTAACAGAATGTAATGATTAATTCTGTCATTCTCACTCATCAAATTTCTGTTGGAAACATCTAAGGAAACATGTTGAGTAACAAAAGTAAAAGGTAAAAAAAAATGTTTTTAATTTTCTTTTTTTTCTTTTTTTTACCTTTTATTTAAACAAATTTTAAGCATTGAAACACAACACTGCTACATAGTGAACAAAAAAGTTAATCTTCAGAAAGTAATCACCTTCAGGGCCTTTTACAATCAGAGAAACTCGTTTATCTCTGAGTGTCGGCGTTTCCGTATAAAGGCTCATTATTTAATCAAACGCTGTGTTGCTGTAATTTCGTGAGAAATTGTAATATAATCTTGTAAATGCGTGATTTACACACAAACATTTTTTTCCTTTGGTCTAATCAGCGAAAACAACGGCTTAATCAGAGAAAAGACACTTGAACGAGTCAAACTGCATATATTTTAATCTGATGAATGGAATTCATGTAGATTTTGTCTTCTTACTGGAACATCTGCCATTTTATGGCTTCACCCCAAACGCTGGAGCACAAAGACGCAGAGGAAGTGGAGTTTTAAACGCTTTATATACGTTATACACAGAGAGGCATCTTTTAACGAAGCGTTCACATTCTCAAAACTCCCGGATTTTACACGTAAGAAATATCGCAAGTTAACGGGAGAGAATTTCTGGTCTGTGCATTTTGGTCTAAATCCTAAAAATCTTCAGCAGATGAATAAAGAAGAGTTTAATATCGTTCTGTTCGAGTCAAATCAATGTAGAGAATTTTATTCTGCTAAAAGTGGAAAAAACCTAATGAAGTGAGATGATGAACGTAAACACGATTGTTCATGTTCAATAAGGAACGTTGGTGAAATGTTCAGTAAAAATGTCACATTGCTATTTTTTATTTTTTTTTACCTGAACTAAGTTTCCTAAAAACGTCTCAGCACAGAGATCATTGCTAAGTGGTCGAGCGAGCATCACACTGAACTTTCTCTCTCTCCTTCGGTTAAGATGATGTTAACGTTACGACGTGTTGTTTTGTTTGTTTCAGGAGGAGAACACGTCCCTGGCTCTGGCAAATGAGAGTCAGAGAGAGGCGTATGAGCGATGTCTAGATGAGGTGAGAAACATTAAAATATTTGTTTCATTATGTTAATTGTAATAATATTAATCATGAATAAAATTTCCCTAGATGATGACTGTTAGATTTAAAGCACTCACACACACACACACACACACACACACACACACACACACACACACACGACGACAGGTTAACGAGAATAACGACAGGTTAACGAGACTAATGAAGCAGGTACAGGTGATAAAACGAATCAGGGGCGTGGCGAGGGGCGGAGTCAGTGGCGTGGCTGGAGTAGTAGAAAACCTGCCAACAGGAAACAGGAAATGTCTGTGACAAAATGTGAGTAGTAACGTTTTCTTTTTTTGTTTTTTTCTCAGGTGGCGAATCACGTGGTGCAGGCTCTGCTGAACCAGAAGGTACGGCTTTATATCACACACTGCGTTAAATATCATTTAAACATCATTTAAACGTGCGAAATAATCTGACAGCTATATAAACCAGTACAACAGTGAGATATATAATAACACATTAAGAACACATTAAATGTGTGTGTGTGTGTGTGTGTATACTGTGTGTAGGACCTGAGGGAGGAGTGTATAAAGCTGAAGATGCGAGTGTTTGATCTGGAGCGACAGAACCGGACTCTGACTGACTTCCTGACACACAAACTGCACTTTTCCTCCTCACCTTTACACCAGGTACTGAGTTCCTTACATCACTGTGCACTGATCACCTCCTCTTACACTGTAGCACTGTGCGCTAGCGGCCCGTTGAGTTACGCACCTGTGGGCGGGGCTTGTCTAAAACAGGGGCGTGTCTCAGTTACGCTGGATTCTGATCTTGAGCTTAAGCGCATGTTTCTTGTGTGATTTCGGCTCGAGTGAGGAGCAGCGTTAAGTCCAGCGCCGCCGTCTGACTGTTTGATGGAACCACAACACGTCACGCTGAAGTTTATGTTTTCGCTGTAAACACACTCACACACTGTTTAAGGCCAATATTAAATACACACATATCACACACACATATTCATTAATGACATCATCCTCAGTGGTGGTGGTTTAGATGCTACTGAAAAACTCCACTGAAGCAGCTGCGTAACCCGACTCTGAATACCAGGAACTTTCCTCCTGTAAATACTGATGTAATGTTTGGTGTGTGTGTGTGTGTGTGTGTGTGTGTGTGTGTGTGTGTGTGTGTGACTCCTCCCACAGCGGCGTGTCCTCAGCTGGCTCTGTGGATGTGTTCAGTGTCTCTAGCCTGCTGATGTGATTTCTGACTCTGTGTAACGCTCTGATTTGAAGAAAACCTGAAACTTCAGCCAGATTTTATTTTTTTTACTTCTCTTTATCAGACCGCTGCAGTTCTGCCGCTGTTAATCAAACCAGTTCACGATCATTGTAATTACTGTTGCAGTTATTAATTATCATATGGCATTTTGAAGGACAACATTTCACCCACAGTCACATTCTCACGTTAAATATTCCACTCCGTGGCTGGACTTCACTCTGAAACGTATAAATGTGTTTACACTGGAACAGTAAGGAGTATTCTACTGAGTATTCTGTGATAAGTGATGAATCTCACAGAGTACTGAACGTTTATGTGCTCTGTGTGTGTGTGTGTGTGTGTGTGTGTGTGTGTGTGTGTGTGTGTGTGTGTGTGTGTGTGAGGTGAGATCAGTCGCTTTAAGGCTGTCAGTCTTGATTTGCATTCACTCAGTGTGTATTCGATAAACGGATGTGTTTATGATGTCGGTGTTTAAGTCACACGTCACGTAGCGCGGAGCAACGCAAGTTGAATCAGTGATCAGAGCTCTTTATACACTCTGCTTTATACACCCAAAAGCAAGAGTTTCAAAAGTTTGCGCACCCCACCAATCATAGAGAGGTTTCTGTATCACACACACATACACACACACACACACACACACACACACACGAACCTGTTGATATTGAACTGAAATTGTTTTAGAATACAAAACACAGAGTGATGGAGTGACGAGTGAGCGCTTGAGAAAAGGTCCCGATTTTTCCGCAGAGCTTAGCATCACGCTCATGTCGTGTTAATCACGCGTCCTGACACGGCACGAGGTTAAAGGTGAGGATTCATTTTGTGGATTTGTTCTGTAAGAAAACAATTTTTTTCTTATTTTTTTTATCTTCTTATTTTTCCAACTCTCTCAATTTTTTTTTAGGTCTCTGTTTTTACTTCTTTTTTTCTCTGAGAGCTTCACATGTAGCTATTGCTGAATATCTCTCTCCCTCTCTGTCTCTCTATCTATCTCTTTCTCTTTCTCGCTCTGTCTCTTTCTCTCTTTATGCATTTTTATTCCTTTACTTGCTCAAGGAAAAAAGGTCACTTTATTACCCTAGCCCCTTTGCTGGTATTATTCTCTCTTTCTCTTTTCATCCTCTTCTGTCTTCTTTTCCCTTTCTCTGTTCCCTTATCAGCTGAGAGATTAATTTAAGACTCAGAAAGAGAGAAAGGCAAAGAGAGAGAGAGAGAGAGAGAGAGAGAGAGAGAGAGAGGTTTTTACTGAACTACTACTCAGAGTAAAGGGAGGGATAAAGAATGGAGGAGACAGTGAGAGATTAATAAAGAGGACTGATGAATTTGAGATTGGGTTGGGGGAGAGAGAGAGAGAGAGAAGGAATGAGAGAGAGAGAGAGAGAGAGAGAGAGTACATCGTAAAGGATTTTTTTCCCCATCGGCAGCTTGGCCAAAGCTCAATGGGGTTTTGTGATGTAGAGGGATTGCAGCCAGCCGTGCTGAAACTGCACCAGTGATTAGGAAAATTGAGTTTTTCAGAGCCACTGACTCTTTTGAATCAAACCCCACGTCTTGTCGAATTGGGAACCTTCCCAGCGCATACGAGCCTCAGTCAGCCAAATATCGAAGGTTCACTCGCAAATAATCTCAGGCACCGGTCTTCCTTTCAAGAAAATGAATTGTCAATCAGGCCCGTCAACAATGCGAGAGGCAAACGAGAGTCGGTATGAACCCATTTCCTCGGCGCTGAAAAGTTTACCCACAAGGCACCTGATCGCGCGCTGATCATTTTCTTAATACAAAAGTCAGGAAGAAAGAAAACCGTGGCCGTGCTTCTGAAGTAATGTTATTTCCCCCGAGACCGCTGCTGAAAACTGCAATTCAACACGCGGTGGTGAGCAAAAGGTCCCCTGATTATTTCAAGGTAAATTGAAGCTTTTTATATATAAGTATCATTTTTTAAAAAACTTCTTGACATGTATTATATTTACGTCAAACCCATTAGCAGAAGAAACAGAAGATATAGAAGTTGTAATAAATGGTTGCATCTAACTCACCTACAGGGAGCAGCTTCTGGATGTCTGCTAGAGAAACAGTCCAAACCACGAGCTTTATACAGAAGTTCAAGTTTATATTCTGGCTCCAAAATGTTGCTGTGAGAGTTTTACAAGTTTTACCTAAAGCTGTAGGCCTCGAATCCGGTCTCCAGAGGTTTTCAGGATTGATTTGTTGGCACTTGTTCTTGGATTTTCTCAGTCTTGGGCATTTGTGTCGTTAAATACAGTCATGGTCTTGACTGAGAGTTTATAAAAATAATTTTTTGTTGTTTTCTCTTTTCTTTTCCTTTCCACTTGTCTCCCTTCTTCCTCCCATCCCGAAGGCACACAGAGATGGACCAGCTCCTGTAGACACAGGCCAACCCTACGAGGATCCTGAGGCATCCAGAGATGGACCAGCTCCAGTAGACACGGGCCGACCCTACGAGGATCCTGAGGCATCCA
>CM074951.1:1637360-1648352 GCA_037577455.1 Pangasius macronema
CTGAGGCATCCAGAGATGGACCAGCTCCAGTAGACACGGGCCGACCCTACGAGGATCCTGAGGCATCCAGAGATGGATGGACCAGCTCCAGCCGGCTTCTGCTTCATGAGGATCTGGGTATTCAAAGCAACGCCATTTTAAGGTTGTTTGGAGGTGCTTCTAGTTCATCAAGCAAAAAAAAGGATGTGCTGGATCAAGTGCTATTTTATAAGCTGCTCAGTAATGACTGTAGAAGCCATACTGTTAAAGCAAACCAATGATGTGATGATTACAGCTGGGATTCTAGCGTACTAGACTTCTCTAAGATTTATTTCACTGCTCGCCATCTTCTCGTTTATATCATCTTTATTCATCTTTTTAGCTATGCTAGTTATATTTTTAATGCTTTTACTGCAAAGGTGATCGGATTGCAACCGTACATTGTGTGCCTAAGTATTTTGATCCTCATCTCCAGGTCATGAAGCATATAATTGCCACTGCAGCGCAATTATGCAATTATGCATTTACACACACACACACACACACACATAATTTAAGACTAATCGACCTTGAACTTTAGGTGACAGTCTAATAAAGGTCAGTGCCGATTTATTCTGAATTGCAGTTATACGCTTTTGAAGTCAATATCATTATTAATGTGTTTTATGTTCATTTGTACCACTTAGAAATGTTCTCCAGGAACACAAAGCTTCATATGGCCTGAGGTGTTTATTTTATTTTCCTATAACAGCACAACAAGTGTTTACTCCTCTCATACCGCGGCAAATTAACAACCATCTCTGTTGTTCATTTATTAAATAATGACTCGTCGTACATTTTATCCATTGATTATTACATTTTATATCATGTAACATCCATGAGACAAGTTATCGCTTATGTTATAGCAGCTATAAACAGTCGTTCCCTCACCAGCCTCTCCTTTTCTCTCTCTCTCTCTCTCTCTCTCTCTCTCTCTCTCGAAAGTCTTCTCCTCTGTAGGAAAAGTTGCAGCTTTACCTCTGACCGATACAAAGCTCTGACACTGGAGACTCCTTCCATACATGTTACATAAACATCTCCTTACGATGACGAAAACTTCACCATTTCAACAATCATACACATACCAGCCTCCATGAATGAGCTGTTACTATAGAAACGATAACGTGTCAGAAGTGTGAGAAGCAGCGCATGAATATAAACCAGAGATTTGCAGCTGCGCTTCTGTCAGAGCTGCTTTCCGGCTGCTGGGAAAAAAAAAAAAAACGATTGAAAATGAAGTCTCTCTCTATTCAGACGTCTCTGATTGATGTGACGCCTGACGAGTGTGCGAGTGTGCGAGTGTGAGATGTTATTAGATGTGTGATGCCAGCTGTGCTGGTAGATTTCTGTAATGTGTGTGATCACTGCTGATAGTAGTGTGTGTCCTTGGGCCAGTAAAAGAGGGTGTATTGTCCTGCTGAAGCGTTGCTGTTGATGTCAGAGGCTGCGAGTGTACGCAGTTCAGAGCTCTGAAGCCTGTGTAGGTGTGTTTGCTCTGCTAGGGAGTGTGTACCTTCATTACTGAGTGTTGACAGCTATATGGGTATCATAAGGAAGGACGTGTCCAGGCAATGTGTGTGTGTGTGTATGTGTGTGTGTGTGTGTGTGTGAGCGAGAGAGAGAGTCTGGGATGAGTTCAATCCCCAAACCTCACAAGTGTCTCTCACTTTCTCTTTCACCTTGAAGCGAGAGTGAGAGGAAGGCTATACAAACTGATTTCATTTCTCCCCAGCCAGCAGCTACGGTTTAACCGTTACAGCGTGTAATGGAGGCCGTCCTCTAGGAGACAAACACGAGAAGAACTTCACCGTTTCTCTAAACTCCAAACTCTTTCTGTCTTCAGCTCGCAGCTTTCTCAACAATCTACAAACTACCAGCCGTGTAAAACTAGGAAAATATCAAAACATGTCACTGGATAAACTCTAGATTTAATAATAATAATAATAATAATAATAATAATAATAATAATAACAAGACACATAATAATAATAATAATAATAATAATAATAATAATAATTGCCCACAACTAGTGAACTGCAGGGTCCAAGCACCATTTTGAAACCAATAAAGATTTTAGTTTGCAAAAATTTCACAAGGTTTCACAAGTTCCCAGTTATGGCAAGTTACATTTTATTGGCCAGTACAAAAAGAAAAAAATTAAAAATAAAAAAAAACAAGACTAGTTTGCAAAACTACTATCTACTGACCAAAGTTTCAAAGAAGAAGAAGGAAAGGAAAAGTCCTAATGAAAGCAAGACACATAATATTTATCATTATTATTATTATTATTATTATTATTATTAAAATAAAAAATTCGAATTAAAATAAATTAAAAATGTAAAAAATATGACAAAAAATTAACCCTCTACTGCATGAATTATTTATTTATTTTTATGGATTTTTATTACTTGAATTAGTTCAAGAAATAAAAATATATTTCAAAATTAAAAAAAATAAATAAAAAATTAGGGGGGTAGTTTGTCAATTGTTGCCATATGGCAACAATGTGCAGTAAAGGGTTAAACATACATAGAATTTATGTAGAATAAATAGAATAAAAATAGACAGAAGTCGTTTAATTCGATGCTAAATAAAAAAAGGAAGATCTGTAAGTGAAGTGAACTGAGTTTGACTGTTTAATTAAAGCTTTAATGAATTTCACGTCCAGTTTAGAAGCATAATAACTAAAATGTCGGTGTTGTCTGCGTAATCGGCAGGTTTACCTCGTGACCTGCGTGGCTCCGCTGCAGTCCCCACGCTCCACACGGCGAGATGATGAGATGATGAGGTCTGCGCTTACCGTAACGCTTTCCCCCGTCGTGCGATGGAGATTATTGAGTTTCTTTCCCCTGTTTGCTAAAGGCTTTGCGCTGAAGTCTCAGAAGTGAGCATTAGCCTTTATAAAGATGGATATTAGCCTCAGAGGGAGCTCTTTGATTAGGACAGGATTAGCACCGACTCACTTTAATGGAACTAATTATAATTTTTAATAAAAGTGCATTATGATTGTTACACTGGTTCGGTGTGAGTTAGATCGAGCCACAGGGTGGTTAGCGTGGTCCGCTAGCATGAGCTCATCCAAACACACACGATGTTGTACTAAGATCAAAATGACTGGAATAAATCATCATTATTTTCATTTTTAATCCCAATTTGTTAAAACCAGTTCTCAGCCACGCGTGAATAAAGTTAGTCAGTTTTAGATTTTTAGAAATTCACATTTCTTGTTTACTTCTGCTCCGTAAGGGAAATCGTATTCCCAGATTCTCCGAATTCTTCCCATTTTTCCTCGGCTTCCTCTCTGAGAAACCCTTACAGGAACGTACCATCCTCATTAAAAGGAGTTCGCAGACGTGAACGTACGTGTCAGTCCCTGATGAAGCATAGTGACAATTTTACACTCATTCTGTTCGGTCCCCTATGCAGTTGTGTATTAAATATTGTCCTGATAAGTGTGAGGGATGTTTTATTCTGATCAGTGGATGTCAGCGGATGTGATTAAACGGGCACAAATCAATTAAATGGTTGTGGAAAGGCAGCATAAGCAGTTTTGCTCCTGATAGCAGGGGAATTTTGCCTGCATGCATAATGAAGTGTATTTGCGTTATGTTTGTTTAGTCAGTCAGTAGTACAAATACCTGCGCCAAGTGACTCAACGGTGGTTTAGAGCGGCGTGGGTGGTTTCGTGTTTGCATGAAACATGAACAGAAAGAAATATACAACTAGCGGTGATATGATGGAGGATTTAATAAGGCCGTATGAGAATTTCATTTTGCTAAATTGGGCCAAGTTTGAACAGATTCCTGGACATCATTTATGGCTAAAGAATGAAACGCAGCAGACTGTGAGGTGATAAAAAAATTATCCATGCCAGGGCGGTGTTATACGGAATCGGCGGCTCCTCCGTGTTCACCTGGTGGAGAACCTCACCTGGTCCCTCAACACCAGCTCCATAACTAAGAAAGCCCAGCAGCGCCTGTACTTTCTGAGAAGAAAGCACATCTCCCACCCTCCATCCTCAGCACATCTCCCACCCTCCATCCTCACCATGTTCTACAGAGGGACTATGGAGAGCATCCTGAGCGGCTGCATCGCTGCCTGGTTTGGGAATCGCACCGTGTCGGATCACGAGACCCTTCAGAGGATAGTGAGGACGGCTGAGAAGATCATCGGGGTCTCTCTTCCCTCCATCACGGACATTTACACCTCACGCTGCATTCGCAAAGCCACCAGCATCGTGGACGACCCACACACCCCTCACACACTCTCCTCACGACTCCACACACTCCTCACACACACTCCTCACAACTCCACACACCCCTCACACACACTCCTCACAACCCCACACACCCCTCACGCACACTCCTCACGACTCCACACACCCCTCACACACACTCCTCACAACTCCACACACCCCTCACACACTCTCCTCACGACTCCACACACCCCTCACACACACTCCTCACGACTCCACACACCCCTCATACACACTCCTCACCCTCCTGCCGTCTGGCAAACGATACCGGAGCATTCGGGTCTCACGACCAGACTGTGCAACAGTTTCTTCCCACGAGCTATCAGACTCCTCAACACTCAGAAACTGGACTGAAGAACACACACACACACACACACACACACACACACACACACACACACACACACACACACACACACATATGCTGCTATGATATTTATTATACTGTACATAGGCTGCTACTTCTTATGTTTACACTATTTCAGCAACTTATAATGTTCTTTTCTCTCTCTCTCTCTCTCTCTCTCTCTTTCTCTCTCTCTCTCTCTCTCTCTCTCTCTCTCATCATTTTACCGAGAAACCTGAAAGCATGATTCTTCTGTCCTGAAGACTTCCCAGTGCTGGGGAACTTTACAATCTTTACATTTTAAGGTTAATATATGCAGCAGACGCTCCATGTAAACCGATTAAAAATGCACGTGTAACGTGTGGTGAAGAACGTTTATTTAACATTTACGGAATGAGTCTCCAGTGTCAGAGCTTTGCAACAGTCAGAGAAATGACGTCACATCTTAAACGTCTCATACGCAGCCCCGACCTTTGACCCTTTTTATAATCCGAATCGTTCATCCTTCAACTGAAACATTTACACGTGGCATTTCTGAGTCACGTGCGCTCCCTGTTTACGTGGACTGACATGTAAATGTTTTACATCCTAAACATATGCTGATAATAAAAAATCGATTACAAGAGGCTCAAATTTGCAATGAAAGAAGGAAGCTTGTCGGTTTTTTGTTTAGTAGCACTAGCTCCTCACTTATTTCCGTGGCCAGTGAACATGCTCTCGTTGATTTGAGGATATTAGCAGGGCAGATAGCTTCTTTATTTCTTCCCGGAGGATTATTTTGTTCCACTTCTGTTTTGCCGCATCCTCGCTCTCCCCTCTTATTATTATTATTACTACAGAAATGCACTTCCTGTATGCCGCTACACGCGTTACCATGACAGCTTATTAAAAATGCTATGAATGAATGCGTGTCTCAGTCCGGTAATGTAAACACGGTGGCCACAATAGCATCGTAAAGGTCAGGAGTGAAGATGGCTGATTAGGCAAATGAGTGGGGGCGCAGTTTCCCACAGACTAGCGCAGGGCTAATATTAGCTCAGCTGCTTTCATAGTGATTCTCGAGCCATGATTTGGAAAATGCCTTGATCTTGTGCGTTCTTTTTGAATCTGCAGCCGGCCTGAATGTCACTGATTCCCAGCGGGCGTCTGATAGAATGTACGAGTATAGTGTTGTACCTGTTCAGCTTCAGTCAGCAAGACGCACAGAGTACACTTGACTTTGTCAAATTTTTTGACACTAACTAGTAGGTCTAAATAATTAGTAGGTCTTGAGATAGCCGTAAAAGGACAGGAAATGAGCATTTCCACCAGTTCAGGTGTAAGAAGAGAACAGGAGGGTGTAATTATAACACACCGGAAGACATTTCAAGTTGTTAAACTTAGAAATGAAAGTTCGCCTACTGCTTTGAAAACGTAAAAAACGAGTAAACTCAACGTGAAGATAAGCTTTGTTTCAACTCAAAGTCAATGAATGAATGCTTAAGGCCAAAGAGGACGCACATGTCACATTGACAAGTACGTAGCATAACTCTTAGCCTCTTAGTTAGAAGGATTTCGTCTTAGCTTAGGTGATTTAGTTGCTAGCATGATAGCCAAATATTTAGCATTAGAGTTTGAGAATGTGTTCACAAGTGTGTCTTATGACTAATGTGGTGCTAATATACCGATTACGATAACTTAATCGTGTACTAGTGCAATCAGTTTGAAATTCCAACTTCTATGCTGACGCTCTCAGTGAACATACGTGAGTTAGCCGCTAGCATGAAAGGCAAGTACGTAGCACAACTTGATCGCTTACTTGAAGTTAGTTAGCAGTCTACAGAAGAGACAGAGCACTCGAATATGAGTTTTAGATGTGCTACATACTTGTTTTTCATTCTAGGAGCAAGCTTAGATAGTCTTAGCATGAAAGGCGAGTACGTAGCACATGTCAGACTCTCACTTGAGTGTTCTCTGCTCTTCTAGTCTGAAAGTTCTAGCTCAATCTATTAAACAGTATATTAGTATCTTGCTTGATCCCTAATAAACTTTATGAAACATATAATTTCAGCACAGAGGGAAAACTTTTCCCTACACGTCCAGTCGGTGAAAAGACAGCTGTCGTTCTGCTGTGTAATTGTAATTAGCCTACAATGTAATGCTACGTGTTATCTCTCGCTTCGCTGCCCGTACAAATGACCTCCTTCCTCTGCAGCCTGCTCAGGTGAAAAATTCAGGGCTGTTCAGAGAATCCGACCCTTTTCAGTCGGGATTGTCAGTAACGCATGGAGGGAAGCTGTAAAAGAATTATATGCATTTGATTTTCCAGCGAAAGCTATCTCCCGAGACTGAAAACAACAAGGACTTTAAAATTACTTGTCATCTTTATTGAATGCATGCATTTTCGTTTATCAGAGAGAGATAAAAAAACATGGCCTGTTCTTTCAGCCTTGCACTCGAGCTGAGAATAAATCTCTGGAAAATCTTGCTTCGATTGCAACCATTTGTTATTGTTATGCGGGGAAGGAAATCTATATAAATCGGAGACGTGATACATTGGCGTGGAGAAATTCTTCTAGACTGTTGTTTTTTCACAGCATGAGAATTCACACTTTTTTTATTAGCCAAGGTTCGGCTGTCTAAGACTTCACTTTATCCTGGATGAAATGAGAGGTTCGTTCCTGCTGTCGATTGCTCCTCGTGCCCGTCACACACACACACACACACACACACACACACACACACACATGACTTCTGCTCCAGAAGAACTGGTGGAACCCTGAAAGTGAGAACCTCATCTCCTTCCAAGGAGATATCAATAAGTCATATCAATAAGCATGGAATAAACCACTCCGTGTCACGCTGTTGTGGGAAGATAATCAGTGATGGAGTCGTTATTGCCACATGGATGTTGATTATTTTCCAAAAAACAGCGTCATGTTGTACTTTATTCCTTTTACACCGCAGCAATTTGTCGACAGTTACAATATTTTATTTATCAAAAAAAAAATGACACATCAAACTTTCTATCCATTTATTATTACGTTTAACGTTGTGGAACGTCCATGAAGCAAGTTAGTTCCTCTGATCACTTACGTTATAGCAGCTATCAGTAGTCATTGCGCTGACACTGGAGACTCCTTCCATAAACTTCTCCTTACAAAATACTTTAGCAATGATTGCACGTTGTTTTAATCCATTTAAGGCAAAGCGTCCTCCGTACGTTACTGACTGAAGAACAACAGGTCATACGTTATATCCTTTTATTGTTACGTTTATTGTTGTGTAACATCCTTGAAACGAGATAGTTTCAGCTATAAACAGTCGTTCCCTCACCAGCCTCCCTGTTTTACTCTCTCCTGAAGTTAATGAGACAAAAACAAAAGCAGCTTGTCATGTTAATGAGAAACCGCAAAAGCCATAAACTCCACTGTCCTGAGGATGTCCTAAACCCTAAAGTTACAGCATTACCTCTTAGACTCCTTCCATAAATGTTAAATAAGCATCTCCTTACAGAAAACGTTTATTAATCCGTTCATGTGGATTAGCATTATTAGCATTATTAGCATCACGCCATACGAGTCCCTGTGAATGAGCTGTTGCTATAGAAACCATAACATACTGCACTACTGCCAGAGCTGCTGTTACAGAGAATTAATCAACGTGAAAAGGTGCTATCTAGAATCTTCACATTTTCTCAAAGTTTCTTTGTTCATTTCAATAAAGTTTTTTCGAGTAGAATCTCTTTAGAAAACAAAAACTGTCATCCGTCCAAATATTCCTAAAGGAACCTGGCTAAGTATTATCATTTCAATGCTACGTCTCTAGCGGTAGCTATGTGAGGTTACGTACACAGGTTTGCCTGCAAGCGTCATAGCATTGGACTCTTTTATTGCGTAATTAAAACTGGTAGCTCTGTTTGTTAGTTGTGTAATTAAACCCAATGTTTACGCTAAAGTCAAACCAAAGCTGTAAACACACTCAGCAGCTTTTTATGCTAATGATTTAGCGATGACAGCACGTCCCAATGAGGCTTTGGCCAAGGATTTTTGCCATATGTTATTTTTTCATTAATCAGAAACACCACATCGTACGTTTTCTTAACGTTCGAAACATACTCTACACGCGTTGGCTCGTGAACACAAAACTTTTAGACCTTGCAATGTCCTTGGATACAGACCGAGAGCTCAAACTTCTAAATCCTGAAAACGTTTTGAGTTCTATATGAAGCAGCAGATCAAAATAAGTTTTATTCTCCGCTTCACAGCTGTTCGCTAAAAGCACTTCAAAGCTTTTTTTTCTTACCTTTTTTCTGTACTCAGCGAGATACCTGGCGGCTTCTAATGAATGTTGGAAACGTTCACGCTTTTAGTAGATACATTCAATTTTAACGTGGAGGAAGACACTTTTTTAATTAAATCTCATTGTCTACCTTAATCAAAGCATCCTCTGACTTTGAACTCGCTAATTCCGAGTGGTAAAAGACTCTCCGTTGTCGACTCATTAGCTAAATTAAAGAAAACACACACTTCTCCTGAACACCCAATGGGGATCCATCCGAAGAGAGCGTCTCGAAGGGGAACATCACATCAGCTTTCCATTAGAGCGACGTTTAGCCTTTTATAATATACATTCCATCAGCTTTCTTTCACTGGGGTGGAAATGGCTTCATTACTGGACTTAGATTTGTACTTTACTCAAGTATCATTGACAGTGAATATTTGTAATCAAGAGAAACAAACATTCTCTACATTTTACTACTAGCACTTGATTTGCCAGTCAGCAGTTTTGTGTTCTCTTCAATACATCCAATTAAATTCACATCAGTGTCATGAAACTGCGCACAACTGTGCTAATCGCTAATTAACGATTCACCAAAAATCTGTACGGGATGTCACGATTCCGTCTCCCACGTAAAAAACGAATAAAAGTTCACCAACGAATCTAAAGAAGCATGCTAAGCTAAGTTAGCTTTAAGGTTTTTTTTTGGTTTCTTCTTCATTGCTAATGCTACCGCGTTACTTCCAACAGGGTTATTAAACATTAGCTAACCAGCAAGCTAATATTCTTAATATTAAAGCTAAATAAACTCCTATTTTAAGTTGTCAAATAAAAATAATGTTTGATCAGTTAAAATATTTACATTTAATCATGATTTCCTGAGTAGGTTTAAACGTCGATCCTTTTTGAATATTAAAATGTGTTACTTAGCGTATTGTGCTATTTAATGCTAAATAACACGACTCAAAAAATGACACATGACACAAAAACAGAAGATTCTTCAGAACAAAATGAGAAAGACGATTCATTTTCATGCGAAATAAACTGAGCTATTAACGCTATCATTCGATATTCACTCATTTGCTTTAGCATTGCTGTTGAATTCTCAAATCTGATTGGTCATAAGATGTCGATTAATGACACCACTCCGCAGTTGATTATTTTCCTATAACAGCACATCCCGAAGATTCCTGTTACGACCCAGCAATTTGTCAAAGATCCCAATTTTTTTTTATTTGTTCAAGTTATCGCTTAGGTTATAGCAGCTACAAAATCACTCGCTCACACTTTTCTCTGTTTTAAAGTTCATTTCCTTCATTCTTGGTACAGAGAATCCCCGAGTCTTTTATTCTTCCAGTCTGACAGACAGAAAACCTTTAGATTCTATTAACAATTCCAAGATTAGCGAGGAATTTCGCATTTCTGATGATAGCATTGCTTTGAGAACACGGAGGCCAGAGCCTCGGAAAGCACACTGTGTAGAAATGGGAGTGAAAATGCCAGAGGGCATTGCTGGCATCACTAACCAGCCAGCTGTCTGCAATTCCCTCTTTTTTTTTTCTTTTTTTCTTTTTTGGAGTCAATGTGAAGGCGGTTTTAATGAACCACTCGAGCGTGCACGTATGTCGGTGTCTGTGACGCGATCTTAACCGAAAGTGACACCATACAAATGAAGGCAGGAGGCGGGTTACCCCAGGGTTTGGCTCGCTGGGTAATAAGGTGGATGAATGAGACTCAAGGGTCATGGAGACAGGAAGAGCAGGTGAAGCTGAAACGATGCAGTCTGTGCATGCGAAGCTTCTTTTCTGACAACACGTGTAAGGTTTCTGCGTCAGTACGTCATTCTGCTACGAGTACGGAAACCCTGAACCGCAAGTCATGAAAAACTTTGACTTAATATCTCGTACTTTCAACGTATTATCTCATTATTTCCACGTAAAACGCAACACTCCACGATCTATCAATAAGACGGATTTCTTGAATGTTAGCTTACAAATCTACTTCCGTACCTTCTTTTCTAGATAGTAATTAATCCGGATGGGGGCAGTCGTGGCCTAATGGTCTGAGAGTCGGACTTGTAACCTGAAGGTGAACCTGAAGGTGGTGGGTTCGA
>CM074951.1:1649679-1672853 GCA_037577455.1 Pangasius macronema
TGAGGAGATGAAGCTAGTGGGTGCAAGTGTTGAGGATGCAGAAGATAGGGATAGGTGGAGAGTGATGATTCGCTGTATCTGTACCGTTAAGACACGTCTGCCGCACAAGTCCCTGTGAATGAGCTGTTACTATAGAAACGATACTGTAACGATCAGGCGTTAGAACGAGCGCGTTAATACAAACCTGCGATCTGCAGCCACACTACTGCCAGAGCTGCTGTTAGAGAGAATGAATCAACACTTTCTGACCAATCAGAATCAAGAACTCAACAATGGCGGGGTGTTAGAAAACAAAAAGTCTCTAAAAGTCGATAAAACCATCACCAGAGCAGCGTTTCTGGTGCATACTGACACACATGAAATGTAAATGAGAATCGCATGGCTAGCCTAAATAAGTTCAATGGAATCCTGCATTTTTCTCTCGACGTTAAGGAGAAGCGAAGCCGATCTGAAATGTAAATGAGAATCGCATGGCTAGCCTAAATAAGTGCAACGCGTGCCAATTCAGATCCACGCCACGTTACTTGCGCGTGACACATCTGCATGAAGACAATTACGCAGCTGCCTTGGGGTGGGGAGTCTGTCCAGCTTCCAAGGAAGTCACTTAGATTAGATTGTGTTTTCACTTTAGCAATGCTAATGCAGTTACAGCGGCGCTAACATCTGGTCCTCGCTCAAGTCATCTAAGGATGCTTTCGCGTATGCAGCATTTAGGTCGTATGAATCGAACCCTGGTGTGTTTTACTCTTCGATGTTTTTATTAAGTATCTGAGAATGCGGCGTTCACACTCGGGTCGAGACCTTTCGAGCAGCCTGGTCTCGGTCCACTTCCAAGTGAACTCTGGTGATCCTCAATCGACTCAGCTGCAGGAAATGATTCAGTCAGGACGTGTGTTTTGGGAGGCACTTTTTTTTTTTTTTTTAGATTTTTTTTGTGCGCTGCTAAAATGAGCCAAAGGACAAAGCTGTAGGGCTGCAGAAATGTCGTGTTCTGGAGATTTGGACCAGCAAAACAAACCAAACCGTATATTTTAAACTACTTCTTTATATAATTATTGACTGATTTTCCATGCTTGGGAGATTTTTATGATTTCTACAAACACTTGGATATTGGATTTTCAGTCACATATTTCTAACCAAGGAATGAAAGGCTCTAGACTTCCCTCAGGCAAAGGTTTTTGGATTGTTTATTTACAAATAATAATAAAAAAAAAAACAGCCAAGAAACCAGAAGTCTGTAAGTAATTTCGCTCTCATTCAGACCTAAAATTGCAACTGGACTAAAGAGTAAACGGGACAGAAATAAAGCACTTCAAAATGATCAAATCTCATCCTGATTATTTGCAGCCTTTGCTCGGAGCTACACGTAGATTTGTTGTCCTCTTGAACGTAACCCTTTTAGTCGAGGCCATCAGTGTACCATCACTTCAGTCACACACTTGAGTAACAGCCTGAGAAGCTCTTAAGACAGAATTTAATATCTCACTCGAACATAATCGAAAGATGAACCACCTCAGGCTTTTGATAGAGAGTGGACCAAATCCTCGGCACACTAATATTAACATTAGCGATGGAGAAGGATCGGTGGAGTGCCTCCAGTATCTCAGAGCTGCTTACAGTAAACCCCTCCATGATGAAATCAATGCCTGGTGTAAAGCAGGGAGGATTGACTAAAGCCTCATGCACACTGTGGGATTTCTCGTCCACTTTTAGCCTCGGCTCGCTTCTCCCGACGATTTTCAAGAGCGTCGCTCACTGGAAGGTCCGTCAGGGACAGGGTTCACGCGGATTACCGTGTAGTTTAGGACTTTTTAGACCTTGTGATTGACTTGGGGACGTCAGAGGTCCTTGCTTGCTTGTAAGGCATTTAGCATTCTGAGCTGCTCTATTGGAGTCTAAGATGCTTTTTTTTGATGATTTACAGCTTCAAAATTCTCCTGGAAGGAAAAAAAATTAAATGCTCACATGACTACACCCCACACACACACACACACACACACACACACACACACACACACACACACAACTAGGGGAAATGAGAGTCGCCAATCCACCTACAGGGATGTTTATGGAAGGTGGGAGGAAACCGAGAGACCCTGCAGCATTCCCAAATCTGTCTTCTTCTCAGATTTTCATGAGCTTTTGTTGTTGTTTTGGTTTCATGTTCTCCTTCCCTGATAGTTTATTGGCTGTATATATATAATTCTCATTTATGCTCTTGGTTTATGTGTGATCTTCTTTCCTGGTTCTCGTCTCTTGCTTCTGGCATACAGTATAATCAAACTTTTGTCTCTTTAAATCTAAACCTTAGTTTCCTCTGTTCTTCGTTTTTCTTCTTCGTTCCTGGCTTGGATCTTCACCTGTTTTCATGGTTTGATTATGGATTATGCGTGTGTTATGCTATCTGCCTGTGTTTTGACTTCACCTACGGACACTGACGGTTGTTAACGCGTTACCGTTCATGCGAGTTGAGTCCTGCTTTCCACTTCTGCATGTAAACAGAGACAACACACAAAACTCCAAACAGTCAGTAACCCAATCTCAGGGCTGAACCAGTGACTCTGGAGCTCTGAGGCAGCAGAATCTAATTCAAGGATATAACCGAGCAGCTGAAGGGTCATCAGTGGGCTTTAACCTCACAGCCTTCCAGCCACTTGCCCAGTACCCCATGCTGAGGAATATCTGCCACTGTTCTGTCTGCATAAGCCCAGCACTTTTTTCTTTTTAGTTCTTGTTTTTGTCTTTTCATAACATTTTTTTCCTCACTGGCACCGCAGAAATGCTCAAACACATTTTTGCCCTGCTACTTCAGAGATAACAGTCAAATCTGTTTTTAATTACGATCGATTTTTAGCCCAGTTCCTCCGCAGACTCGAAGTGACAGAGCTGCTGCTGGATGGTGAGCGAGTGCTGCTTGGCAGTGGAAACTTGGCAGAGTCAGCAGGATGGCATCAGGATAAACAAATTGGAGGACACTCTCTGTCGCAGGATATTTTCAGCAGCTCCATTACAGGGACAGACTTGGAGATCTGCTAGACAAACCACGATGCCAAAAAGGGAGAACGAGCTAAAGCTGGCACTTATTGGATTTAACAGGAAAGAGCCATCGGTTCAGTCTGGCTTCATTTTCAGTGTTCGTCACACAGATCTACAAGGACTTCTACAGCACGGCGTAACAGAGGCCTTATGGTTTATTTATTCTGTTTAGTTCACTTTTCCTCACTGCTCATGAACACGTTATTAGCATTAGCGTTATTAGGGTTATCAGTAGTTGTCTGATTACTGTATATTGTGAATATTTAAATGTAGATTTGTAGCACCAATGGCACATTTCACATTACATACTTTTAGTGTGTGTTCAAAACCTTTTTCCACTCAGTGGTCTTAACCTGTTCTACATAGCAGAAGGGGCGGAGTCATTCATTTCACCGAACAGCCTACGTGCCGAGTGAGAACATCGCTACAGTGTGGATGCAGAGTTTAAACCAGATATTTCTGGGATTTAAAATCAGCCTTGTTTCCTGTGCAGGTTTTTCTGGTGTAGTTTAATGATGTGAAAATTACCACTCAACTACAATTTGAGATGCAGCTTCTGTGTTTTTGGTGCTCTACATGTTCCATTGCTAGCCAATTATTTCCTTTTCATCAGAAACACTATATGGCTGAAAGTATGTGAACACCTGATCATAACACCTCTATGTGGTTCTTCTGCACACAATTGTATACAATGCCTTTGTATGCTGTAGCATTACAGTTTCTCTTCACTGGAGCTCAGAGGCCCAAACCTGTTCCAGCATGATGATGCCCCTGTGCACAAAGCGAGCTCCATGAAGACATGGTGTGTGAAGGTTGGAGTGGAAGAACTTGATTGACCTGCACAGAGCCCTGACCTCAACCAAAAAAGACCAAGAAGCAGACATGATATGGCACCTTTGGAGCAGAGAGGGTTAAGAGGTCCAACAGTGGCAGCAGGGCTCAACCACATGACCTTCTGATTATATATCCACAATCAAAACTGGAAGGTCAAGTGAAATATCAAAACCAGCTTCATGTTGATCTTTGTCTCTTGTCCCTTACGTCCTTTTGTTCCGAGACTTGAATTGTCATGTACTATGAAGCCTTCGAAGACACAGAGAAACAGCAGTGTGTGCACAGACACACTAATCGAGCACTAACACAGAACAGGTGAACACAATCAGGTAACAGGGCAATGACAGGACTGGGGTGGAGACAGGACCAGAATCAAAACAAAAGCACATCATAAAAAGACACAGAACAAACAAAATGATGCATGGCATGACATACAGTGTCTGCATAAAGAGATGACTGCTTCATCTGGTTGTTTATTTAAAAAAAAAAGACAGTTTGCGTTTATTAATTGTAGCATTCACATGGCGTCCTCGCAGCCGTTCTGGTGCAGGAGGTTAACTGTGAGGCGCCTCATTCCTCTTTCAAAGTCAACACTCATTTCCTTCAAAATACAAACCAAGCAATGATCCCGAATGACATCACGGGAATCGGCATTTATCAGTAAACAAGCCCTGTGTGAGGACAGGGTTTTAGAGGGTGTATAAATAGAAGATATCTGAGTCCTGAATGTTTTGACAGCGAGCTCCTGGTGCGAGGCGAAGCATCAATAAGAGACCAGGCTGAGCTTCTTGAAATAACACTCCGCTTCTGTGAAATGGAGTCAATCAGCTCTGTTTGTGGCGGCTTGTTTAATGCATGCTGAGACCGAAGATGGGAGTTTGGCTGTTTTCGGTTGCAGTGAGGTCAAATCCTGTATAATGTACTTCTTTTTTTTTTTTTGCAACTTGAATGCAGGGTCAGTTCTTTAAAGTCAGAACCTTTGAAACCTTTATTTCAGTTCTACTCATATTCTGCTATATTCATTAAATAAAAATGGTTCTGTGAATCCTGCTGAGAATCATCTGGATACCTTATTGTCTTGGTGATATTGTACCACGAGTTAGGGATATTTGATATATGAATCATTAATGACATGCCCTCATATCTTTTCCTCGTGTTATTTTTAATATCTTGTCGTTTCTCTGTACATCACACGCCCTTTTTTGTTGCCATAGCGTCCTGTAATGTCAGACAGGAAGACCCGCGGGTGCGACTCGGTTTCACCCCTCCAGGGTTTGAAAGTGGTGCTGTCCTGGAAATTAGATGTCTACTGCAGATAAAATGTTCATCTGCCTTTGCTGTGAAGGGGTTTTATTCCTTTTTTTTCCCTGAGCAAAACCTGTAATTATTTTCTGCTAGTATCTGCGCAGATCCTCTGCAGCCACGCCGATGTCTGCGTGTGATACGCTAATCTCCACTCGCCTACGCCGCACAGTCCTCATGAAATTAGCGTGTGCTAAATGGCCCGGGAGAGAGAGGGGAGAGAGTGTAATGGGACTTAATTCAGAATCAGATCTAAGGCACTTGAGGTAAAGGCTGCGTTTTCCAGAAATGTTGGCGCCCGTCGTGGCTCGAAGGTGGCATGGGCCTGCTGGGGGCGCGTGATGGAGAGCTGTAATGGAGATCCAGTTTCTCCTGTGGGGAGAGTGGATTGTGGGGAATTGCGGTGGGAAAATGGACTGTGTGTGTGTGTGTGTGTGTGTGTGTGTGTGTGGTCTGCTGTCTGTGCCTCAACAGGTAAAAAACAGCATATTAGATCAGAAGTCAATACAGAGTAAACTGGACTCCATCCTTTCAACCTGCAATGACCTTTTCTCTCGTTTCAAGTACATCTGTTTCATGTGCACACTTTCTGTGTGTGTGTGTGTGTGTGTGTGTGTGTGTGTGTGAGAGAGAGAGAGAGAGAGATAAAAGAGGAAACATTTGAAATAAATGTCTTATTGTTACAGTGAACAATATGGCAATCAATCAAGGTTAATTAGTGCTTAAGACACACCAGGTGAAAGGGTCATTAAGAAATAAATAAATAAAACAATAAATATCAAAATAAATCTTTTTCAGTTGATTGCTCATATTATATTTTTTACAATAAATTTTACATTTATTTATGCAAATGAGGCTTCATCTAATTAAATATGGATCAGTTTTCATACTTAACACCAATCGTCTCGAGAAAAAGCCTTGCTCTGATGAAACATGTATTTACTGCTTAATCAAAAGAAATACCAAAAGTTATACAAAATAATACTTTTAATTTAATAATGCTATTTTTCAGTATAGAATAAAAAACGTTTTGGGGAAATTCCTCTATGATATCCTCCAGAGCCATGAAAGTGAGATTTATGGCTCTGAATCTAGAAAAAGCTTTTAGAGATTCAGAGAAAAATGTTTTTTGACAAAATGCATCATTTGATTCAACGCTAGTTAGTGTGATTATTATTGTAAGCTATTAATCATAGCACATTATTACAAGTTTTTCAGGCTTTATTAAGTTTTTAATTTGCTTACAAGGAATCAATACCAACTTCCAAAGAATTATAAGCACAGATATAACGATTGATTACTAGTTACTCAGGTAATATCTCAGATCATAACGTTGTTTTGGCAACTTTATGATCATTTTTTATAATGAAGTGCAGGTTTTTTTTTAAAGAAAAAAGTCAAAACAAATTCACAAAGACAGCGAAACAAGAGCTGGAGAAACATAACACGAGGCTGTACACAATAAAAGAGAGAGAATACAGAACTTATACAGAGACACTCATCTAGGGAAACGCCAAACAGGTGACGGTGATCAGGAAGGCATGTGACAGGGTCATGTGACAGGGTCATGTGATCGGATGGGGCTGATGGGAAATGGAGTTCATTGCCGTAACTGGCGCTGACGCGATAGATGTTTAATTCACTCTTTATGTGCACTTTTACTGTGTGCTTTAAACATCAAGCGTGGACACGTTTTGTCTTTCACTCGAGTATAATTTGGTGCAGTACGTCCACTTGTGTGTATTTTTTCTGCCAGGTCATGAATTAAACCCCCTCAAGTGTGATTCAAGCATGAATTTCATTGACCAGCTGCTCGCAGATTGACCAGATATCCCAGGCTGCATTCACAATACCACACTGAAGCGACACCAATCTGATTTTCTGCCTTAATCTGATTTTTCAAGACACGAAAATCAGATCTTTTTAAATCAGCCCTGAGACGCTTTCTCACATGGTGTTAAATTGGATAAATATCTGATAAGTGAACGAGAGCGCTCAGATTGGAATCCATGCGGCGCGGCTTTTTCATAACGCGCATGACGTGCACTTTCACTGCCGCCGTCATCACCCAGAGGCCCGAACCGAGCGAAACTGGAAGGAACCTACCAAAACCGAGCAGTGTTCAAAACCACTGCTTAAGAAATAGCAAAGTGCGACCAAAAACGAACGTAGCTATAACGTAAAAGAAAAGTAAAGAGCCTTAAGGTTAAGTTCAAGTGGGAAAAAGACTCAAATCAACATATCACTCAACGGAGTGCATTTTGCGTGATAAGTCGCTTGTTCTTACACAGAAATAGTGAATCGTGTCCACACTGCGGTCCCACTGCTGCTGGCTCCTCTTCCAGATCCGCGCATTTCTCAGTGCAGGAGTGCCAGCAAACATCAAAAGCTAACCATCTGCCTTTCTTTCACCTTCTTGACCTGACGATCTGTGAACTCACAAGCTGTTTTCTGTCCTCCAGACCAAACTGCGATGGGTGTGTTCACATTAAAGACAGACATCAGTCTCTTTCAGTTACGATTGTGAACCGCAAAGACAGACAGATCCAATCTAAGCAACAAAAAAAAAAAAAACAAATCCTGCAAGCAAAGACTGTTGTAGTATGAATGTAGCCTTACTGTCTTACTGTATTTTCTCTTCGCTCTTTGTGAGTTCCTGTCTACGTGAGTCGCAGAAGCTTGTTTTCTTCTGCCTCTTTTGAACTCTACATGTGTTGCGAAGTCTCAGGGTACTCAACTTTGCTCTACATCTACTCTCCTATTCAGCTTTCGTTCCAAGTTTCTCTGTTTCCAAGAAGAAAAAAAAACAACCAGAGAAATCTCTGCTATCCATTCACTGTCTCTAAACAGCGAACTCAGCGATTGTGGGCATTTTGTGCGGTTCGGATCGCGTCTGTGATATGTTTTCCCTCCCTGTCTTTCTTCCATTTACTTATGAGAATTATATCAAATCTATCAGGCCTATATAAAATGCCAGCACGCTGTCCTCGTTCTTCTAAAAGATGGACTGTCTTCGAGCGCTGTAATGATGTCTCATTCATTATTTCAAACTTATTTCAGAGAACGCCCTGAAAGGATTGGGTGCGTTCTGGAAAACCGCAGGTGGGGGCTGATTACTCCGGGTTTTGTAAGTGACACAGATGCTGACGGCAGCAGCGAACGTACGTTTCAGCTTTATTGGAACGAGGATTGACGAGTCGCTCAGTGCGCTCATCCATCAGAGCCAAGCTCGGGATGAATCCGCCGTCTACCACGCGCTGACGTTTTCCAATTTCAGAGCGAAAACCAAAGCAGGATGAAAGGCCCGAATGAGCTCTACAGTCACACGAGCAACATACAGTGAAATGACAGTTTATGGGATACGCTGGCATGAAAGAGAACGCTTCATAAGATCAGTAAATGTCCGAGAAGAATGTTCCCAAGGAAAACTCTGCCGGATTTCCCCGATGATTCGCAGTGAACACAAAACACATGACCCAAGCCACGGAGAGCGTGCTACACCTGGAACAGATGTGTTGGGACAACCAAACCATGCTAGCAAAAATAAATGCACCCCACAGCATAACAGAGCCACCAACCTTTCAACCTTTATCCTGTATATAAAGATTTGGGAAAGACACAGTTTTCCTGACTTCAGTGCAAAACTTAAGAAGCAAAGCGTCTAGTTTGATTGATTGCATTTGGGATAAATGGGAATCATTCTGTTAAGGCATGAATATTCTCTTTCTCTCTCTCTCTCTCTCTCTCTCTCTCTCTCTCTGACAATGTGAACGTGTTTACCCAGTCCCGCCACTTGTGGTTAATCGCCATTCCTCTCTGCCTTGAATCCTTTTTTTTTTCGATTCTCTGTGAAGTTTCTCGTTTTGAACTGTGTATGCGTCTCACGCTGCTGTATTTTCCATCAACTCTGCTCTTGTATTCTTGTACATATCCTTGTTCTACCTGAGCTCTTGTGTTTCGGCTTCTCTTGGCAGCTCTGAGGAAGGAAACCGAATACAGCTGAATTCCTGGAATCTGTCCAACCTCGACAAAAAAAGCAAACCAGCAAACCACCGCAACTCACTTTGTGGAGAATCTTAGGCCTCGGGGTGGATTTCGGATGATTTTCTTTTCTCTCTCCAGCCTTCTTTTCCATTGTCAGACCCCTCCAGAGTGCCAGGTCACACTCTGCTCCAGATCATCAGAAACTCTGCGGGGGACGTGGCAACCTTCGCTTCGGCAGACACAACAAAACCCCATCCGCTGGTTCCGTGGGGTATTCGGGCAACCGTCTGATTAATTACAGCAGTGTGATTCACAATCTCGAAGGATATGAACTAAATACAAGTGAATATTGTTCAATACTTGAACATTTCTGACCTGAAAGCACTTCTTTCTAATGAGCGCTACAGGGCCGATCCTGATAAAATCCTCTCCTTATTTTCAGAGCGGTGATCGAGGCATGGAGAGCTGCCCTGAGAGCTGCACTGACGCTGGTGTGCCAAGAAGAGCCAGGTGAAAGGCTAGACCATCTGGATAAAGCCATGCCTCTGATTGTCCTCTCTCCACTGGATGTTAATGGCTGCTTTGTTTGTGTGAGGATGAGTCAGAGATGGCATGTGGTCACCAGTTTCTCTCTGTCCTACCATCAAAACAGAGAAATCACACTTTCTCCTGCATGGCCACGGCACACGAGCTGCGAGACAAACACGGATAAAGCCGAATATCTCGATATATCTACAGAGAAGTATTCATTTTGAAGGCTTCTTCTTCTCCATCAGAAGTGATTCTTAGCTAGATCTACGGATTTACATTTATTTATTCAGAAGATGCTTTAGCGTAAAATCTGAGTAATTGAGAATTAAGGACCTTGCTCAGGAATGCAAAGGTGAGAGGAATTGAAATTCACAACCTTCTGGACTCTAGCATAGAACTGCGATCTCATTTCTTTGGAAATTAAAGTTGCACACATTTACAGATGGCATGGCACAGTTAATTAAATGCTATGACAAGGATAGTTATCATGTGGAGAATTTCTGGGCAATTTCTCTTGTACCGTTTTTCTCAAAAAAAAAAAAACCCTCAATGGTCTTCTTTTCCATTCATTCTTCATTACCACAGAGGTGAAAGGTGTGTTTTTCCAGGCTGCTATAAAGTTGTAAAGATCGATTTTTCTTGTCTCATTGCCTCAGTGTCAGTAATTTTAATAGAAGTCATTCGAGATCAAAAAATTCTTAATTGAATGCAACATATACTCTCAACCAAGTAATCTTATTAAACCCACCTTATTTCATTCCTCTAGTTCCAGTAAGTTTCGTCTCTCTGGTGAATGACTTCAGCAACGACCTTCAGTCTCTGAGCAATATTGTTTCAGTGCAAGCAAAAAAACGTAAATATGGATAAATGAACGTGCCAGACAGATGCGTCGCTGTGAACGCCTGAACACGCGCCCAAGGCCACCGAGCGCACAAACGCGCCTCTGAAGTCCCACGTTCACTCTTTAAATGTCAGGCGCAGTCTATTAAATGACAAGGAGCCTGAAGGTCAATCTGAAACCACTTGAACAGCACCTGCTGTGACACTAAGCAGAAACAGAACATGCTTTACAGATAGCATGATGGAAACGGATGATCATTTTTAAGGAAAGAATGTTGAGTGTCATTCGGTTTGCATGTAAACTATTTGGACATCGCTTCTGCAGCAAGTTTCGGTTTCATGACGTGACGTGAAGTGAAGTGACTTTGTGGCCAAGTGTGGTGACCCATACTCGGAATTTGTGCTCTGCATTTAACCCATCCAANCCTGCCGGACCCGAGACTCGAACCCACCACCTTCAGGTTCACCTTCAGGTTACAAGTCCGACTCTCAGACCATTCTGGAGATTCATAGTGTTCTGTGACGACTCGACTGTTACTGATTTTTCGTGTCACTTCTTTCGAAAGCGAGCAGTCGACCCTTTTCACTGGCTTTGAATACAGAGAATTTCCTGATTGGAGCAAGTTTCCTTCTGCACAAGGTCTGCCATTTTCTTTCTGATTAGTTTCTTATTGTTTTTCACCGCTACTTCCGCTGTCTAAAAGCTATGTTTTACATGCGGCTAGCTTAACCACAGTCAATTAAGGTCACACGTGATGGGTTCATAACGAGGTCGTGGTGCATGTTTGAATTTGAAAAGGGATTTTAACAAGCTGTTTAAATAGTAAATGCAAAACTAAAAAAAAAAAATACTACTACTAAATGGAGAGTGAAAACACATGAAGCTTCACCAAGCAGTGATTAAGGGGCCAAGCACTTTCTGGCCCCATCACTTAGCAATGGAAGAAGAACAGAAGCCTTTGGGAGCATCAGTGCTTGTTCCCAAGCAGTCTATGATTCAAACTACGGTTACGAAGCTCGGTAACGACTCTATAACGGAGTGAAGGACAAAAGTCATCCGGAGGATAATTGCAACTAATCTCAAATCTTGTTCAGATAAGTCTCATGATGCTGTGATCCAAATTCTGTGATAATTGGATAGGCTTTGTAAGAAGTAGTAGAAGAAGAAAAGGTTTTTATTAAAACTCAGATGGGCAAATGACTAAATTTGTTCCATCAGGAACACTCAGCACCGTCCGGGAATCATGAGAAAGAAGAAAGATGAAACCTGTTGTACTCTTTTGTGAACTATAGCACCCCCTAGAGACGAATTTAGACAAAAACTCTCGGTGTCCCTTGTTCTTGGTGCCTAGGAAGTCACTTTGGTCCGAATATATCACACTGTTGAAAAGATATGTCACTTCCTCTTTATCAACATAGCTGTCAAGTTCGTTTGTGCGTCATTGATGAAGAATATATCAGAAATCCGAGGGCTTCGTTTGGGTTGGTCTTGCACTGCTGTGATCCAAATTTCGTAATGCTTGGACAGAATCGTGGCATGATGCAACCATGACTGTTGTGTATTTCGGTTTTATTATTCTGCAAAGCAAAGAATTGATTTCTTCTATCTGTTTTTTTTTTCTTTTTCAATTCTCCCTTTTCTCAGTTGCAACAAGCCTGATTCGAGGGCGAGTGAAAGTAGTGCAGTTTTTCTGTGAAATGACGTTTGATTGCCTGCAGCAGGAGGAAAGTTATCGCACACACAGCACAGACGTTCTCCCTGCGACTTTCCACCTCATGTGTCTGGGCTTATTTCTCAGAAAAAGCCGATTCAGTGGTGAGTGTTAGCAGAGAAAAAGCTCAAGGCCCACAGCAACAGCAGCTTTGTATTTTAGAAAGTGAGTGCGTCAGATAATTCATTTAAAGCATTTCAAAGCAGTATCACCCCATCTCAACAGCGAGCGAGAACTACGATGATAAGGATTAAGTAAGGAATAAAACACTCCGAGTCATGCTGTTATAGGAAAATAATCAACGACAGAGTGATGTGATGAAGCAGAATTACTGTGGTCACACTGAAGTTGATGAATTTTCTATAACATCTTATCCTGTGCATTGTTTTTATTTATTAAAGAAAGACACATCATAGTTTGTACATTTATAGTTACATTTAATGCAGGGCTTTAAGCTCCGCCCACTGAGCTAAACTGTACATCCAGATCCACTATATATATAGATATAGATATAGATATATATAGACGAAACTCCTGCCAGGAAAATGTGATATAAAGTGGCTTAGTTGTGCATCAGAGGTCACTTATACCCAGTGTTTTAAATCTCCTCCACCTTAATCAGCTTTAATTATGAATAAGCAGTGGGTAATTTTCCATTTCGGAGCCCTACAGCTGTGTGAAGGCGGCGCTCGGTGTCTCAGCGAGAATCTCAGCCACTCTGCTCGGCTCGTTACGCACCAAACCGTGGAGTGATGAAGTGGGTGTAAATGAAGTGCCCTTGCCTCGGGGAAGCAGGGAAACAGAGCACTAATCAACTGCTCGATAACTCCTCCACCTGCGATGTGTCCAGGCACGCAGGGCAAACAGGAAGCTAAAGTGTCATGGACGTTCGTTCCACACAGCAGCATCAGCAGCATCAGCAGCAGCAGCACAGCGGCATCATGGGAATCGTCATCACACATCCGAGCCGCTTTCAAGTGCGGTGTCACATAACTGTGTGTGTGCTCTTCGGAGGAAACCACGAGCCAGAAGGTGGAAGGCGGATGTAAATTAGAGCCTCAGTTCACCAAACTTTCAGCATGTCTCTAGACATTCTTTCTGTAAGACTTTCTTCTCTCTAAAAAGGTCGTGCCTTGCCAAGCTATAAAAATTATTTATACTTCAATTATGAAAAATTTATTTATATAGTTCAGATTCCATTAAGGTTTATTTAACGAACACTCTGGATCCTGATTGGTCAATAGGTGATTTATTTCCCCTAACAGCGTGACTGAATTCTGTAATTCCAGCCGCAAGTTTCTATATTAATGCACTCATTTATATTAATACCTTATCGTTTCTATGGTAACAGCTCATTCACTGGGACTTGTATGGTGGACGCTCCGCATAAACGGATTGAAATAAATCATTGATGTGGTAAAGTTTTATGAGTCCTCCTACAAATAAATTGTAATTACTTTCGCGGTCACACAACATTGTCAGTCAGTCATTAAAAAGGCTCAACAATGCGCTTTGCGGTTTCTTGGTAACACGACAAGCTGTTTTATTAACGTCGACAGAGAAAAAAGAGAAGCTAGCGAGGGAACAGCTGCTAAGTGAGAACGTTGCTGCAGTAAAAGCGGAATAAAACACTTCAGGCTGAGCTGATACAGGAAATGAAACGCTGTTAATGTTAATGTTTAATAATTCTGCCTCACTTATACCTCACGTGTAAATGAATAAATGTTTTCTGCTTTCTCGTGTCCCCCCACGTATCATCCTTCATTCACGCTCAGCAAAGTAATTTGAAAGACCTTTCCATTATTGTGCGTCAGGAAATTGTTCAGCAAATCAAAGCACGCGTAATTTCATTGTTCATCCCCCAGAGTGATTCTTCAGATTCATCTGCTTGCACTTGACAGCACGTGTCTGCTCACAGGCTTGACACTGAGGTGACGCTAACATGGTACGTCTATTAGCCCGCTGCTGTGTGTGTAATGAAGGATGTGTTTCTGTTACTGTCGGAGAATCACACGGGAATGTAGACAGGTCTTTTGTCCGCATGTAAGACTCACTTTACCTCAGCGGCGTATTGGCGCTAATCTTTAACCGATCGGGTGGAACATGGGTGGATTTCATTGTTAATATTTGGGAAACATGTTGTTCTCAGTACCATTTGGTCTATTAACGAATACTTAAAACACATTAAATATGTTTATATCTAAATACTTATCATGTGTTTAGCTATGCTAATTTGTTACCTGAAAGAAGTTAGCGCTTGTCATTTTATCGCTAGTGCAGCTACAATGGATGTTAATGTTGAAATGACTGTGTTCGTGTTCACAGAATTCTGGAGCTTGTGTTGTTGTTGTAGTATATTGTAGGAAACGGAGTCTGTAGAAGAAGCGGCTTTTCTATTCGATTAGCATCGTACTCACTTCGTACACAGACTGCGGAAGTCACATTACGTCATTTTCTCTGGATGTAGATTGGTGTTTTGCCACCCTGATATAGAGCCATTGGGTCTAACCTGGCCACCCCATCGTTAAAGGTCTTGGCTACGCCCCTAGCGACGATGGCGGTATTGGCGTAAAAGACTGAGCAGAGTGTACAGATGAGGAGGTGAGTGAGCTGGACAGACTGAAGAACTACTGCATCACTCTCTTCAGCAGGTAGTCGAAAGGCATTGTGGGTAATTTAGGAAAGGTTAATCAAAAGGTTAACCTTTTTTTTTCAGTAATCTTTTATTGAGAAAAATTCCTTTGTATAAATAAATAACATGCATGACTATACGTTCAGCAACAGGGTGGATTTTTGTTTTTCTTTGAATAATAAAGTAATGAAATTCTCCAGTACAAACCCATTTGCATAACTTACAATCTCCTGCCTTGAAAGGTCAATCATTAGCTAAGCCTCACGTCCTGACCAGCCTAATCAGACGGGCAGCTTGACTCCAGACAAGACGCTGATAATTCAGCATCATCACATCATACCAGAAAGAGCCGTGCCTCAGTAAGGGGTCGAATCACCCCATCAACACCTCTCAGTCAGGTGAATAAAACGGCGCACAGGTTCTGAAAATTAGGCAGCAGCTCGGCTTTCTATTAGACGCAGGAACAAGATGACACCAGAGTCAATCAGATTCTGACGCACATCCTGAGTGTAATCTCTCAGACGTGCAGGATCTCCTTACCTCCTCTAACCAGGACTGATTACGGATGTTACGCTATGATGCAGGCGTCGTGGTCCAAGCAGAGGTCAGGAGAAGGTCATAACCAGGCGTAGAAGATTAGCAAACTCGAGACGTGACTATAGGAGCCTGTGATTGTTATGATCAGTGTCAGTGTCAGTGTCAGGGGACTGATGGACTCAGTGTAGCAGCTCCGTTATATTTCTCTCTGGAGATTCATCTCAATCTGTCGTACAGTACTGCTTGAGCATCACTGCGCTGAGAATACGGTCTGTTATTTAAAGGCTAATTAAAACGAAAGCTGTGGTCTGTACAATCGAAGAAATTAAAACGTGACCTCTAAGTTCCGATTACATCGAGCTATTATTCCAAAATGGAGTACTTTTTTTTCTTCCTTGTGTTTTCTGTCACGGTGTTATTTATAAAAATCGACAAAAGGATGTCGCAAAAAGCTAAAAACAGCCTTCAACCTAACCTGATTCTTCCTCTGCACATACAGGAGTTTGCAAGGAATATGCAAACCCAATTAAAGGGGAAGAAAGAAAGACAACCTCAACCTCAATCCTCCGCCAGGACCTCACTTCTTCAACACAGTTCATTTATCCTGATCAGGGTCGCAGTGGATCCGGAGCCAATCCCGGGAACACTGAGTGAGAGATGGGAATGCACCCTGGATAGGATTCAGTATATCACAGGCACCACCACGCACATTAATTCACACCTAGGGGCAGTTTAGAGTTAATGATCCACCTACTGACATGTTTTCAGGAGGGAGGAGGAAACCGGAGAACCCAGAGGAAACCCGTATGGACATGGGGAACATGTGAAACTGGTCATGAGCTCAGGATTGAAGCAGGAACCTTGGAGCTGTCAGGTGGAGACGTTATTACAGTGTCATCCAGCAAGCTCATTTCCGATGTTCAGTATATAAGAACGGAATTAATAGGTTCACGTGGTTCATGGTTCTTCGATTTGGACGTTGAGGGTCTTTTATTGTTTTATTACACGTCATATTTGGAGTTTGTACCAAACACCTACCCAGTTAATACATACATTTTTTAGAAATAAAGGTTCTTCAAGGGTTCCTTAAGGGTTCACTGGATAAATAAGAGTTCTTAGCTTACAAAGAAGGGTTCTACTTGGAACGCTTTCTCACACAGAGAGCTCTTGCTCTACATAGAACTTTTTAAAGACTCCCACAAATGACAAACTTTTGTGTTTCGAATTTTCTGAGACTGTACTGTATGAGTAATGAGGTCAGTGAATGCATGTCAAGAATTTTCTGAGCAGCAGATGTCCAAAAACTTCGGTTGTAGGTCACCGAGCGAGAAGAAAACTCAAAGATCACCACTTGTAAGTAACAGAAATGTTGATCAGAACATTAATGTGTTTAACTGGTTCTTAGAAAGTTCTTTCTTGTACTTTGACTTGGACAGATTTGTTTATACTTTTTTACTTTCGCATGAGTGAAGAGTTTGGGAACTTTTACCTCCTCTAGTGGTCACATGATTAAGAAAGTTCAACAATCCCAAATTGGATGATCTTCCATAATACAGAACCTGGTCTTTCAGGACCGCATTGTGCATCCCTTGATCATGCGGTGTAGTATGTGGATTCCTCAGTTCTCCTCAAGGGAAATTTATTTAATGTAATATATATAGCATGTGTACTCTAGCTGTGTGTAGGTAAATAACTAAGTATATCACATCACCTCAGGTATCTACTCCAGGGTTAACAGTGTAGCTTAGAGGATGAAAGACGAGGGACGGACAGACGCTCAGAAATCTCCCACACGGCTACTGCTGCTCGGTATTAACTGCTGGTGGATGGATCGAGCCATTGGCCTGGTGAGAGAAAGACTGAATTCAGATGAAAGTAGCAGCTCGGGCGTGATTAAGCGAGAAACCCAGCTTTGCGTTTACGGCTCTGTGCGTTTTTTCCGATGGGAATATTTACCGTCGTCGTTTTTAATCAAAACCCTATTGTGCCTCGTAATTCGGGGCTCCCTTGCAAATTTTACACGCCTCAAAAACGTTTAATTGATGTATAATTTCCCGGCGATGGCATTTAAAGGATTGCTATGACGATCCAAACGAAGGCAGAAGATGGAAAACGGAGGCATGTGGCAATTTCATTAAAAAGAAAAATGAAATGTCAGTAGTTCACTTGTGTGGAATGAGTTGATAATGGACGCAGCTGCTTACTCAAGTGTCACGAGTTTGTTTTGTTTTTAAATTAGCGGTATGCACGTGCCTCATTTCTCTGTAAACCAGCCAGTTAGTGCGTAAATAACTAAAAAGAGGTTGCTGACGGGGATAAGATTGATTCAGCACACACTGTTCCAGGGTTTTCCCGGAGCGGCGACTAATATTTGAACTAGTCTGAGGTCTTAGAAATTGGCAATCTGGGACCCTAGTGCTATGCAGTCCAGATGAGCCGATGCTATTGGGCTTTAGCGTATACATATAGAGGAGCTAATAATATTCTATCCAAGTCACCATGACGCAACAAACATACCAAAGATGACCAAAAAAAAACTGAAAATGTCACCTTTTCCTGCAAAAACACCCAGTTTAAGCATCTGTTTACGTTTTATTTCATAAAAGTTATGATGGTCACAAATATTAGCTTGTGCTTGCCTTGTTTAGCATTACTGCTAGATTAGCTAGCCAATTTCTACGCTAGCTTTCAAGTTTAGTCACTGAAAACTAAACTTGATTTTATTCCACTTATACCACAACAAATTGCCCGCGATTGCAATTTATTAAGGAGCCACACATTAAAATGACGCTTTTTAACTGTTTAGAGTTACATTTTTACTGTTGTTGTTGCGTACGCTATAAACAGCCGTTCTCACTCGCTTCTTTCTCTTCTCTCTCGAAATTAAATTAATGAGACTGAATAAATCACAGCTTGTCACGTTACCGAGAAACTTCAGAAAAGCCGTAAAGTGCCGTTGCGGAAAACCGTTACAAGGTGCTGACACTGGAGACTCCTTCCATCCAAATATTGAAAATGAACACATTTTTTTCTTACAGAAAACTTCAGCATAGCAGTGACTACATACATTAAAAAAAATCAGAATAAAGAAACAATAATGCGATAAAATGGTCGCGTTCATGTTTCCGTAAACCTGCACTACTGTCTGAAGCGCAGTTAGAGAAAATTAATCGACTCTAATTACGCTAAATCTTTAATTTAATATGAGAGACGTGGGGAGAATGGTGCGATGTGGAGCGATCCATTTCTTAGGTTGTAGGGGAGCCAGATTAACGCTGATTCCTTTCTTACTGAGGAAGATGTGTGTGTGTGTGTGTGTGTGTGTGTGTGTGTGTGTGTGTGTGTGTGTGTGTGCGTGTGTGTGTGTGTGTGTGTGTGTGCTTCTTTTAAACACCTTCTTTTAAATCTGTGCTAATTTGCAGGCAGTGTGTTATTTTTTTCTGATCTCACCCAGTGGTGGACGAGTAAACTGGTGTTAAGTCGTTCGCAGAGTGGCGTTGGTTATTCGCACGTGTCTGACTGTCAGGTTCGAAGCTCTAAAGCACTGCAGAACCGTGATGGACTGCGGAGAATATTTTAGTTGGTGTGAAGTCTACAGCCTTCTTCCAGAGTAAAAAATTGATTTCTTTTTCACGAGTCAGTCCGTTTGAGAGAGCTTGTTATTTTTTTATTTTTTTTCGTTTTTAAGTGAGAAGGTGTTTTAAAATGAGACTGTGTGTGTGTTTTAAATTGAGGAGCTGAGATTGGTGTTTTGTTTCTGGTCGTAAACAGCGGGAATTGCTTGCGCTTTTATGATGGTCGCGCTCTCGCCGCGTGGCGTTTCCGAGAAAACAAAATCGACACTGAACCATAAAAGAGCTCAAGGCCAGAAAGTGGACTGATGACGGATAAATCCGTTTATCTGAACAAGGACACGTGATGGGTTTGATCTCCTGCCATGGCGTGGCATAAAAATGAAAATCTAAATTCTTTTAGTGCTCAAACACTCAAATACTCAGCGCAGAGTGTACATACATAGCATTTTCTTTAACCTTTCTGACCAAATAGTTGCTGCAGCTTGTTTTTAGCGCATGTATTAGCACGGATATGTAAATATCCTTCACAGACGTTAGCGCAGACGTGCTAATATTTCCCCACAATAGGATTTGCTTATCTATAGCCACAAAAGAAGCAAAGCAAAACGTAGAGCTCTCTGGAGAGGTGAAGCTGCGAACACTTGACTCTCTAAAAGAGTAATTGGTATAATTTTAGAGAGAGAGAGAGTGTGTGTGTGTGTGTGGGTGTGTGTGTGTGTGTGGGTGTGTGTGTGTGGGTGTGTGTGTGAGAACGCCCTCAGCGTGAACACTCCTTTGCTCGAGGTGAATCCATGAGCCTCACTGTCAGAGTGTGAGAATGAAAGACGTCGATGTATTTTTGTTGCTGTTGTTTGACAAGTGTAAAGAGAAAGAGACGCGAGTGTGTACAGCTCACTGCGCTCAGAACATCGCTGCTTACTGTCTACTGCCTTACTGTTACAAAATAAAATAAAAAATCCCTGACAGCTTGTCATAAACAAACAATTGTCAGGTTATTTGTCATAATAAAGACTAATAAAGGCTTAAAAATAATAAAACATCTGACTGAAAACCTTCTCTGTACACATCTGCCCCAGAACACGTCTGCTTCTTCAATGAGGTTTATTATAATAAATAAATAAATAAATAAATAAATAAATATTTCAAACATGAACTATAACTCTATAACTATAACGCGTACGCAGGACACATATTTACTTCTGATAGCAGGAGTCTGGATTCTGATTGGTCGGAAGGCGTTGATTCGTTTTCTTTAACAAATCACAGGTTTGTATTAATTATTCATGCACTCGTTCTAGTACGTTGTTGTTGCCATGGTAACAGCTCATTCGCTTGTACGGCGGATGCTCCTCTGATAATGAATGGATTTTTAAAAAAATTGTTGATGTGGTGGAGTGGAATGGAAGGAGTCTCCAGTGCCAGCGCTCTGTAACGGTCAGAGGTGAAGCTGGAGCTTTAAGCTCGAGCTGAAGGCATCTTCAGGAGTTTATGATTTTCGTGGTTTCTTTGCTGTGAAGAATAAAAACACTCTGTTTTGTTATAGGAAAATGATTCACGTTGCTATGGTAAAAGTAACTGCGCTTCGTCGCAACACCTCATCATTGATTATTTTACTATAACGGCATGAGACGGAGTGTTTCCTTCCTGTCGTAGCTCTTAACTTACTCGTCCACTGACTTATGCCAGGTTTTTGTTGTTGTTTTTTTTCCTCTCCAGCTGTTTTCTTGTTAGTAACGTTGATTCTTGAGTGACAAAAATAAGAATAATGTTAACGTTTATATTTTTACGTACTGTCAGGGATTGGTTAGAGACGGACACGAGCGTGGAGTGGCATGGGACTGACAACATATAACGATGCTACTCACAACAGACGCTAGACAAGGAGTGCTGTACAAACGTCAGTGTGGATCTCCTTGTGGTTCAGGTGTTCGTGATCATGTGACTTGGTTCATGATGTGAACAGGTGGAACAGGTGCAGGGGCTGATGGGTGATGTAGTCCCGCGCTAACCTGACACGTACAAGACACGGAAATTGTACCAGCTGTGAAAAACGTGACATCATGATCACCATCATGCTAAAGTACTGCAAGCCAACTTGAATGCAACAGAGCTCACACCACTTCAGCTTAAAGTATCAGTACAGCTGTAACGTGATGAGAGAGATTTTCTGAGGAACTGTCAGGGCAAGGAGTGAATTAGAGCATTGAACTTTAGGCCCTGTGTTTTTTTTGAGGTTTTTTTGTTTTGTTTTCACTCTGTGATTAGAGAGGAAGTAGGTATATTCCTGGTATGCATGTCGTGTTAACACAAAATGGGCCCATTAGCCTGAAATTAGGTCTAAAATGTGGAACAGGGAAAGCACCGAAGCTTTAATTACCTTTGAATTGGAGCAGATCCAGACAGATCGTTTCTTTGCTAACGATCACCCTGGTCTTTGTATGTGTGTGTGTGTGTGTGTGTGTGTGTGTGTGTGTGCTGGCTTTAAAATAACCCTCAGTGGAATTAGCAAATATAAGAAGGGGAAAAAATCTCAATCACGTCAATGTAGCATGGAAGCACTTCACTTCCTTAATAATGTGCGATGGCGGGCGGAGCTAATCGATGACAGAGAGTGTTGAGGGATCGAGACATGATTGATCACGTAATCGATGTTGGATTTAATCAAAGAGCAAATCAGAGGAGTAATTAGAACAAGAACGTGAGAAGTCGGTATGTTAAGATGTGACAGGAAGTCTATGGTCATAAGGCTGCTTTAAATAAACCCCAGGATCTGATGGACACGATATAGCATCCTATAGATCAAATCTTTTCATGATCAATACTTATGATCAAGCTAGGTCCCATTCCTTTAGATCCCAATGCTGCATTCTCATTACTGTATATAGGAGGACATGCACTTACCACCTTCTGATTGGGAAAAATATGGAAAATTCTCAGGGATGCCTTCAGGGATGGAGCCGCTGGGATTCATTGGTCATCCATGAATATTGATTGGCTCACCCTTAAGACGCTGTAGTACTTTCATTCATTCATTCATTCACTCATTTAGATTCATCAAGGCTGCAGTTGATCCAGAGTCTATCCCGGGAATACTGGACGAGAGACGGGAACGCACCGTGAAGTGGCCCATGCACACACACATTCACAATTTAGCAGAACTAATTAACTTACAGTCATGATTTTGGGAGGTGCGTGGAAATCAGAGAACCCGGAAAAATCCCGAGCTCATGATTGAGCCGGGAATCCTAAAGCTGTAAGGTGGCTATGCTGCCCTAAACCCTTCATAATCAGTCTCAATCCCAGTCACTTAGATCCATGTTGCATTCACATTGTATAGGAGTAGTATATATTTATATGTAATTATAAATAATCCTTAAAATTCCAGTAGGAACATGATAGAAATTAAATCATATTCCCTTGGATAACCCATGACAATCCAATTGGATCCAATTTACTTTAAAGAACTCACACTGGGATTGGGATTAAATACCGTATTAGAAATTGTCATTCCATTGGAAGTGGAATAGGTTTAGGAGATTTCTCCAGGCTTGACTCTGTATCTGACAAAAAGATACCCTGGACGTGAGGAACATGAGAACTCTTCTCAGAGGGAATGTAATCGTAAAAAATACAGGGTGTCCCTAAACTCTCCATACATAGAGGAAATGAAGACTTTTCAGCAAAATGTCTTCCATATTTTTTCATTACAGAAATATTTTTTCAGACAGCCTTTAAGAATGCCTTCGACAAAAGAAGAACGTATTGAAATCATTCTCGTGGCTGCATCAGGAGACTACGTATGGAGACTTTTGGGACACCCTGTAGAATTGAACAAAAATGGCAAGAACATTATGTTTGGCAGCATCACGGTTGTGTCTTCGTCAGTGGATGTCCGTGGACGTTCACGTCTCGGTTGGTCCGCAACACGTCCAGTCTGTTTGAATTTGTTAATAATTTTGGCGACAGTGTCGTGTGTGTGATGTGCTCGCCGTGTTTCCTGTTAACGTCCATCACAACCTTGCGACCTTGCGATTGCATAATATTACAGAGAGACATACGTAATATGTATATATGGGGGCAGTCGTGGCCTAATGGTCCGAGAGTCGAACTTGTTACCTGAAGGTGAACCTGAAGGTGGTGGGTTTGAGTCTCGGGTCCGGCAGGGATTGTAGGTGGGGGAGTGAATGACCA
>CM074951.1:1728420-1739291 GCA_037577455.1 Pangasius macronema
AGTCGTGTTACGCACAGGCTTTAGTAGATTTTCCGAGCTTCCTGTTCAGACAATCAGCTGCGTGTAGCTCATGCCTCCGAGGGTGGCAGACTACTGCTTAGTTCACAATATAATACACTAGATCTAATATTAAGGTTTAATATTAAGGTTTAATGTTAAGGTTTAATATTAAGGTTGCCTGTTGATGTTGTTATGAAGACTTTCCTTTTTTATACATATATATTCAGGTCGTTTGATTATTATCTGATTATGTTTAGTTTTAAGCTTCCTATATGATACAGTACATCTAATATTAAAGCTTTAAGCTCCCTATAAAGTACACTAGATCTAATATTAAAGATTTAAGCTCCCTATAAAGTACACTAGATCTAATATTAAAGATTTAAGCTCCCTATAAAGTACACTAGATCTAATATTAAAGATTTAAGCTCCCTATTTAGTGCACTAGATCTAATATTAAAGCTTTAAGCTCCCTATATAGTGCACTAGATCTAATATTAAAGATTTAAGCTCCATATAATGCACTAGATCTAATATTAAAGATTTAAGCTCCCTATATAGTGCACTAGATCTAATATTAAAGATTTAAGCTCCCTATATAGTGCATTGGGTCTAATATTAAAGCTTTAAGCTCCCTATATAGTGCACTACATGTAATATGAAGACCTTTTATTCACTATATAGTGCATTAGATACAAATCTCTTTTCTCATGCAGGCAAAAATCAAACAAACAAACAGGACTTTTCTGGTTAATGAGCCAGACTAACTGTGTGTGTATGTGTGTGTGTATGTGTGTCTGTGTGTGTGTGTATGTAATTACGTGACAGGAAATGTACTTACACCAGCAGGGGAATTTTTTAACGCTATACGGATTTGTAACACAGTGGAAGTACAGAAGAGCGAGTGTTAGAACCCAATCGATAATTCATTTACTTTCAGCAGTCAGCAGCAATTAACGGGCCTTTCCCCCCCATTAGCATCCTCAGAGGCCACGCCGCCTCTTTTAGCCCTAATCTGACTGACCGTCGTGACAATCACGGATTAGTGAACACGGAAATCGATGCGCTGTGATGTAGGAGCGGCTCCGGAATCACATGGGCCATGTATCTGACTGGAACGCTGGTAAATAATCGGGGTTCATTACCTGGAGCAGTAAAACATGCAGATGATACACATCGACCCGACACTTTACACAATACACACTGATTATTGTTATTTTCAATGCTTCATATGGAACATTGATCATGAAACTCCGACGTGTTTCGTTTTAAAAGCTCTGTTTGTAATTTTCTACTTTAGTAGTCTTGTGATTTGAATTTTTCGCCTCTTAGTAAAATCGTGAGTCACAATATCGCCATGTTTCCGTACAATGGAACTCCTAACTAGGCTTAACTGAGCTCAAATTTATTCTGAATAACTAATTTATAATTAAACCTGGTTAACTAAGTTTAAATTTAACTCAAATGTATGACAGTCTAGTTTAAGCTTTTTCAGCGCCGAATCAGGGTAATAAAACATACCTAAATAAATAAACAAATAAATAAATAACCTTGCCACATAGTAAACAAGGTTTCCCGAGAAACATATATATATATATATATATGAATTATTTTTATGAGCATCAATATAATTCTTTTTTATGCATTTTGACCCTAAATAGAAAAAAGTTGAGCACAAATATGAGTGTGCATTTGATCTATTTGAATCCAATTTTACTGGCTATGTTTCCTTTTTTTTTTTTTTTTTTTTTTTTGAAGGCTCACGCTGTCTGAGAGTAATCAGTAAACAGCAGGCCACCCACAGCCTGCTACTTTCACCCAAAGGGAGCGATACTTTGAGTCTGACTTCCACAGCTAGGATTTAGTGAACTCCATTTAGCCTTAGTCATGGAGTGTGAATTTATCCTCTAAAAGGCTGAAGGGGAACAATGAAGGCATATGAAGGTATCTGTGGTGCAGGATATATAACATGGGGTAATAATCTGCTATTACTCTGTGTGTTTAGGTCTCTCACCCTCTGACTCTGATCTCCCTCTCTCTCTCTCTCTGTCTGTAAATTTGCGTGTATATGCTCAACACATTCCTGCTCTTGTGTTCCCACGCGCTGTGCTGACAGTTGCCAGAGGTGATAAGGGAAAGCTGGAGAAAAAATAGAGAAGCAGTAGTAGACGAAGAGGAAGATCAGAGGAAGAGGAAGGAACTCGGCTGCTATTTACAGATACGGCCTCCCCCACGTGCCGACCCCGCAGAGCCGAGCATCCTTCTTCTTCTTTCGGCTTTTCCCTTCAAGGGGTCTCCACAGCGAATCTTCTGCATCCTCAACACTTGCACCCACTAGCTTCATCTCCTCATTTATTACCTCCATATACCTCCTCTTTGGCNTCCATGTCCAACATTCTCCTACCAATATACTCACTCTCCCTCCTCTGAACATGCCCAAACCATCTTAATCTGGCCCAGTAGTGAGGTGTAGCAGAGCCGAGCATCCCATGATCCGAATCCAAATGCAGCTCCAGCAGCTGCTCCCTCCTGAGAAGAAGCTTTACAGTGGCATGGATATTTCCTGCCCCCTGCTGGTTCTTCAAAAAGCCATGCCTAAAGCATGATTAGCGTAAGCTAGGCATGTCACCAGGGCCGCCATCTTGAATAGGACAACTTGCAAGCCTCATCTCATTGAGTTAAATTTCTGCCTCACACCCAGTGGCTCTGGATCCAGCGCCACCCTGACCGGGATACGGCTCTTACTGAAGATGAATGAATGAGGGAACTCATTGTAGTTTTCCTATACATCTTAAGTTATTTTTTAATGCATTATACATAATATATGTTATACACTACATGGCCAAAAGTATGCAGACGCCTGAGTCGTGAACATCACATTTTCGCTATTACATATTCAAAAAGTGCACCTTGATTATAAACAACAGTGTCTAATAACACTTCCTTTTATTCCTATAATATTGTGATAATATTCCTGTTTTAACTTTCCTATGTACGAGTGCTCAAATATCCACCAACTTTTTTTGCTTGGTTTGTTAATCCTTCTGTCCAATTGTCATGACATAACATTCCCCGATTCTATATATTTTCAGATGTTGTTGTTGTTTTACGTTGTAATTAATGTTTATATGTTTGTTTGTAGTTTGTTATCTACTCACTTTGTTGAACAATTTCATCCTATATGCTTATGTTTACTACTCAATTTATTGTATAACCATAACTTCTTCCATTAAAAAAAACTAAGAAAGAAAGCAAGAAAGAACGTTTGCTTTAACGACAGTCTACTGAGCTGACATACGGCAGCTGGTCCGTTTTACGACAGCTGCTCATTTCCGGCACCTATGGCCGCGTGGGTTCTCCAGTAGCGTGTAAGCTGAATGCAGCGCCACAAACCCAGAAGGAGAAGAAGTTTCTTTATTAGGTTTGCATTATACGATTTTCTCGAATTAAACTTGTTTATTTCGGCTTTCGATCGATTGTGTTAAGGTTTTAGGAATGTGTCAATAGAAGTGAAATTATTGTAAAATGCTAGCAGGCTAACTGACCAGCATGAGAGCATGAGGTTGCCTGGTGATGCTGTTATGAAGCCTTTCCTTTTTTATACGTATATATTCAGCTCGTTTGATTATTATCTGATTATGTCTGGCTTTATTTTCCGTGTTGTTACTGATTATCTACATGCTGTTATTTCTGTTGGACCTGCTCAGGTGTGTGACATCAAACAGGACAACATCTGGGCACTAAATCCCTTCATTTTCTCTTTCTTCATGTCTCTGTTTTTCAGATCTGTTGCTTGAAGATGTCTTTCCGTGGAGGAGGAGGGAGAGGAGGCCGAGGAGGTGGAGGTGGAGGATTTGGTAGAGGAGGTGGGGGAAGAGGAGGATTTGGAGGAAGAGGAGGTGGCAGAGGAGGATTTAACAGACAGCAGGATTTCGGTCCTCCAGAATATGTTGTCGGTATGGAGGCTGAGGTTTCATTTTGCTGATTTCCTGTTCAGGTTATTAGATTTTTCTTTCTAGTTGCCCACCGGACACGTAGGTTTAACATCCAGGGAAAGACATGAATCCTAATCCTTACATAAAGGTTAAAAAAATAAATAAAGATTTCGTATATATGTGCTTTAATGCTGCAACGATAACACACACTACTCGCTCTGTAGAACAAAGTTTACTAGTTGGATGACTTGTAAAGGTTGTGTGTTGTGATATAGGTGTATAAATGTGTGTGTGTGTAGCACTGGGAGAGTTCATGCACCCGTGTGAAGACGACATTGTGTGTAAGTGTGTGACGGAGGAAAACAAGGTGCCCTACTTCAACGCGCCCGTGTATCTGGAGAACAAGGAGCAGATCGGCAAAGTGGACGAGATCTTCGGCCAGCTCCGAGACTTCGTATCCTTTACTTTTCGATTTCTCTTTTACTTTCATCTGTTCCTGAGGTTCTTAAGGTTCCTGACAAAGGTTCCTGACAAAGGTTCCTGACAAAGGTTCCTGTTGTGTTGTGATGTTTCTCTGAATGTTTCTCATGATGTAGTCCTTAATGATTACTGCAGTATTTTTCAGTCAAACTGTCAGAAAACATGAAGGCATCATCGTTCAAGAAATTACAGAAGGTAGTAAGTTTTCTTACTCAGTAGTAACCCAGTAGTTTTCATCTCCCTGTTTTTATGTTCATTTTTAATTTCCATACAATAAAACCTCAAACACCAGAAATAACTATAACGTCTAAATACAAGCGATTTTCTACCAAACAGTCCACTTTAACATGACCTTTACTTGAACTTGATGATTTTAGCAGGGGTGCCAGTAATTTTGAAGCTATGTTAAAAAATATAATAATAATAATCCACATCCTTTTGTACTTTAGTCCATTATATACTATGATATTGTCGCTTTTCTTTTTGACATTCACATTTGCATGTTCTGTAGCTGATGTTTCTGTGTTTTGCTTTAATTTTACTTGAGGTCTGAATTCCACTTCATCTTCATGTTCTTGCGTTTCTCAGTTCTACATCGACCCGGCGAAGCTGTTGCCCCTCCAGAGGTTCCTCCCGAGACCGCCGGGTGAGAAAGGACCCCCTCGAGGGGGCAGAGGAGGGGGCAGAGGGGGAGGACGAGGAGGTATGAACACACACACACACACACACACACAAACGAGATCCTGGGAATTTAGAAATATGTAGAACTGTGACATGATGCAGGAGAATGGATGATGACGTGTGTGTGTGTGTGTGTAGGTGGGTTCCGAGGGGGCCGTGGTGGTGGTGGTCGCGGTGGTGGATTCGGAGGAGGTAGAGGAGGAGGAGGAGGATTCAGAGGAGGAGGAGGAGGAGGGTTCAGAGGAGGAAGAGGAGGAGGCGGTGGCCGTGGATTCAGAGGTGAGTGATGCTCAGCGGATAAGGTCATGTGACCATAAAAGATCCTTGTCCTGATAAATTATGTAATAATTTGCTTTTCTGATATGAAAAAAATTAATAAATTAATTGCCAAGACTTTTGCACAGTACTGTTATTTAACATTTTATACGCCTTTCACACGTTATATAAATATTACATTTTATATAGAGGTTTCACATCGTGTATAAATGTTTGTCTAATAACATCTACACTAACAATGTTTTTTTTTCAGCAACTACCACCTGGCACTCACACTGTAACCATGACAACGGTTTTATTGGTCCTAGCTAGTATCAGCCTAGCCTGGTCGCTAGCTTAGCTTAGCCTAGCCTAGCCTAGCCTGGTCGCTACCTTATCTTAGACTAGCCTAGCCTGGTCTCTAGCTTAGCCTAGCCTAGCCTGGTCTCTAGATTAGAGGTATTATTATCAGCAGTGTAGATCGTGTTTGTTGTCACTTCGCTGCGACCAAAAACCTTTTTTTACGCACATCAGCACACAAACACATCTCTGGTTTTATTTTTTCCTTCTCTAGGTGGAAGATGATGGAGAACAGTGCGCTGACTTTACTCCTGCCTCAGAGGAAACGTTCACACCCCAAACAGACGATCGGTTTCCTCGCTCTTCCGCTCACTGCCTCTTCTATGTGCTGCAACCTCGATTTTTTTTTTTATTATTTCCATTTTAATGTGTATATTTTCAGGGGTGAGATTGATGCTAAATGTCCAGAACGGTGCTTGAATATCACATTGGACTTGATATGTTAGGAATCAGAGACTATAATCATCACACCTTTTATACGTAACGTGAAAACATTCATAATTTTGTTACTGCAGAGATATGAATGGATCTGAATTGTACAATAGCAGCGCTAGCATGCTAGTGCTAAATAAAACGTGTCGTGTTTGTACATGTTTTCATTCTCATTTTTTCATAACTTCAGGTTTTTTGTTTTTTTTTTGTGGCTTCTAGCAGTCAAATACGCTATAAAGAAGACTGTATAATTATAGATTTTCACAGATTCTGTTAGCAAGCTAGCAAACGAGCTAACCTGACAGAATTTCTCACAGGATTTTTAAGCGATTGTAATCAATGTTCAAAATTTGTAGTGATAATGTTAGGTAGCTATCTGACATTCGCTAAAATGACAGGATTTTTGAGAGGAATATTAATTTATATTCATGAATGATTCCTTCATCTAGTTAACACAAGCTGACAGGATTTCTGAGTCACATTAATAAATGTTCATAATCTTTATTGATAAAGCCTTCTGTCATTGCTAAAGCCTTCTGCCTAGCTAACATGAGCTAAGCTAACAGGAATTCTGAGAGGATTTTAAGTCATATTAATAAATTTTCAAAATCTTTATCCTAATGTTAGCCGGCTAGCTTATGTCCGCTAATCTGACAGGAATTCTGAGAGGATTTTTAAATATATTCATGAATTATATTTGTCAGTCCTAATGCTTTCTATTTAGCTAACATGAGCTACGCTAACAAGAATAGTAAGAGGATTTTGACTCATTAATAAATGTTTATAATCTTTAATGATAGCTTTAGCGAGCTAGCTCACATTTACTAACTTGACAGGATGCCTGAGTATTGTTCATTTATATTTATGATCTTATTCAATGCTATATTTTGCCATTGCTAAAGCTAACCAACTAGCTAACATTAGCTGACAGGATTTGAGGATCTTGTTGTATCAATAAACATTTAATAAACATTAGTAATCTTTTCTGCTAGCTAAAATGAGCTAACCTGACAGATTTTCTGACAGGATTTCTAATTCATGTTCATAAACACTGCTAAAGCTAGCCATCTAGCCTACATGAGCTTGGTTTTTTTTTAAGGAAGTGTATACAAATCTGTAATCCAGTGATAGAGACTTCTAGCATGTGCTAAAGCGACATCTTTGTTCATTTTTGTGTAAGGCTAATCATAAGGTGTACACTTGTTAGCGTTTTTAGGTACTATAGCTACTCCAACAGATATGAGAAGATATCCAGCTCTTAATTTGGAAATCCAATAAAGAAGCTAGTGGAAACTAGCATCATTTATTAAATAAGTGATGAAGTAAAATGAAGTGAATTAGAATGTTTAGCTTTGAATATTGCTATGCTAATGTTGTATCTATGTATTTATTTCTGTAAAGCTGTTTTGTGACAATGTCCATTGTTAATAGCACTATACAAATAAAATTGAACTGAATCGAGTATCTTTTATAACTTTTATAGCTCTACAATTTTGTCAACACTTCAGCAAAGCTTTAAATATCCTGATACAAATCGTATCAAGTATCGCAATACGATATTTTTGACACATCGCCCCACCCCTGGTCTCATGGTCCGTAACTCTGTCGGTCTTCCTGTGCTTGCAGAAACGCAATAAACAGCCGGGATCAGTTTCACAAGCTCTCAGGTCAATCCATGTGTAACCGCCAGTCCGTGTGAGCTCTGCAAAAATCAGTATTTCTAATCAAATGGTCCAGCTTCAAGAGGAATGGCTAATATCCAACAGAGCGTTAGCCAATGAGACCTCTGAACTCAAAACTCCAATGAAAATCCTTTACAAACCTCAACTCCTTCTCTATGGATTTATCAGTGTTGAGAAATAATTAACTTTGATCTCAGCAAATCGGATCATTCATTTACAGACGGGGGTCGTTCCCGAGATTCTACAGAGTGGAAGATGACAACAAGGAGAAGAGTTAGGAGTTTGTAAATCTCACGTCACCTTTCACCCAGATCTGTGAGACCGACTGACCTGGTGCACTTTGGGAAAAGCTGAACACGTGCTGCTCTGAGAGGCTCGACATGCTGTGTGTGCATTTTAAAGATATGCTGTGTGTAGTCGTTTTCATGTTCTTCTGTTTCTGTAACTATTTAGAGCAACCGTTTCCAAGATATTTCCCACCGGGATGAATAGAGTCTTACCTCATTTTATGAATATTGCCATGTTAGATTAGCCTTGATTTATTCTAAATTATTTCTATAATTTAAGTGATAACAGGAACTAACTTGTTTAATGGAATGTTCCACAAACTTAAATGTAACTATAAACAGACAAAAAGTACAATGTGTCCATCTTTAATAACTATAAAATCATAATTGTTGGTAAATTGCTGTGGTGTAAGAGGAATGAAACACTTCAGGACGTGCTGTTTTAGGAAAAGAATCAGCTTCAGCACAGTAACAGTGACTCTGCTTCATCACACCATCAAGTCGCTGATTGTTTTCCAGTAACTGCACAACACTGAGTGTTTTATTCCTTACATTATATGTACCAAGTAGAACCTTTTAGGTGCCCATGAACAGTTAATTATCCAGTGAATCCATAAAGAGTCCACATTTTTCTCCTAACAGTGTGTTTACTAAGAAACACTGTGACTCATCTCATCTTTTCAGTGTTTAGACGCAGTTACGACTGTTTATTTCAACAGGGAGTTGGGAAACGTTTCTTTTTCTTTCTCCTCATATCGTGAGAAATGGTCTTGTCTCCTCTAAACCAGTCCTGCTGGCTCACTGCACATCCATTTGAGTGAAAGCGTTGAATAAATATTAGGTGTAAGATGTAAATGCGTTAAAACATTTCAACACCAGATGAACTCCTTAAGCAGACAAGGCTGTCCAAGTGGGCGTGGCCTAATATTCAAATGAGCAGGTTTGATTGACAACCTGACATGTTATGGCGTTTGCACTTTAATATAAACTTCATTTAAGAAAAAAAATGTTTTTGGTGGGTTTTGGTGGTACTAGATTTCATCATTTCATTATTTCATTATTTCATTATTTATTTACTGATGCACTTACATTTGTCTCCTATTTTTTACTACATGAAAGAATGGTGTATTACAGCAAAGTTCATTTTTTTGAGAAATAAAGTAAGGAGAAATGGAAAGTTTATTGTTTGGGTGTTGACGTCATGAGATCACCTGGCAACCAGTGACATTTGATCAGTAATCTTTGAGCAATTTACGAAGTTTAGCAGAAAAAAGAAAATAAATCATTATTATGTGCTTTTATTCCTTCACTTTCCATTTTGTTACTTACAAATAAAATTCAAGCCTGTTCTTTCTTTCTTTGACTGACTAAAACCCGTTTCCTTTCATTACTTCCGGTTTGGAGCCCAATCATAAATCACTGCGCTGCTGTAGCGATGAGAAAAGAAACTCGTCTGTGATTGGTGGAGATCAGACCCAGCCTTGGTTGTGATTGGCTGCAGCGGAAAGGGTTCATGTTTCTTAAGACACGGCCTCTCTTTCGGTCAAACCCAGAACATGGAGACAGGTGGGAAAGTAAGTGAGTTTCACGACGCGAATTTACAGTTAAATCGGCTGTTTGATGCTGAGCTTTCAGCTTTAACGTGTTGCTAAAGCTCTGTTTTTCGACATATATACGCATTAATTCGCTGAAATGTTAAAGTTGTGTGTGATTTTTGACGCTTTGAGCTTTCACATGCAGCTGGAAGTTTTAATCAAAGTGCACAAAGACTCATTGTGTCGGTTTTGGCATGGGTTTGTATGCAAGATTATTCATTCATTAGAGACTGCATGGTGAGTTTTAACACTCAGATCACATGCAGTCAGAATTCAGAAGGTGCATAACTCCAATACATGTGTCATGGCTGTTTTACATGAATGCATTATTATTATTATTATTATTGTTTTTGTTATGTCTTTATTTCAGGTGATCAAGTGCAAGGCTGCAGTGGCCTGGGAAGCTGGAAAGCCTTTATCAGTGGAGGAGGTGGAGGTGGCACCACCCAAAGCCCATGAAGTGAGAGTGAAGGTAAATAACCTGCACTACTTTCAGTCCGAGCTTCAGGCCATAAAAAAGATTTTATTGAGGTCCAGACATTTACCAGACGTCACATCGAGTTATAATCACACCTAATCATAGTGCATGTGCACTGAAACTGAACAATAATAATAAAATTTAATTATAGAGTACTTTTTTGTAAATATGGTGCACAAAGTTCAAAAGAATTACAAAAAAGTGTAAAGCCGATAGAGTACACAAATATAGAATAAAATAATGAAATAATTTATTACTACTTTTATTACTACTGCACTAAAATAGTGTGCCGAGGTTGGCTGATTGAGCTTTATAACAGCGTCGTGAATCAGATCAGATCTAAAACACAAACTGACACCAGATCAGATCATGATTTCAGGCGTTAAAGGAGATCAGTGCAAAATGCTCAACTCTCTTTGGAGAGAGTTTGTTCTTGCTCTGGGTTTTTTTCTTTTCTCTGTAGGCTGACACTGTGCACATTTAAACGAGGAGTTTGAATAAATATCATGAGCTTTAAATGTGAGAAAAATGTTAAAATAAACGCCAGATAAAATCATTGAAATGAGACATTTTCACTGGAGCAAATCTAAGCAGAGTAGTTAAGGGTTGCCACTTGCTCTCTGGAGGTTTTGGGATTTAAACTCACGACCTTCTGATCACTAGAAGGACTGGCGCTGCTTTGGATG